>CAEGAD010060178.1:0-12500 GCA_903067055.1 Poeciliopsis paucimaculata
CTATTAAACAAACTACTGTTGAAATACGAAAAGTAGGACTAGAGCAAAACGTGCGAACTATCTAGTCTGCTGTTTCCATCTCAATTTCAAGATCAACATCAACACTTCTTTTCACGAGTTCAAATCAGTGCACAAACTGTTTATAAATAGTCCATTTAAAACGGTTCATTGACCTTTGATGAAACATCTAGAAACATTTTTCTTAAGATCTTTAGAATGATAGCAGCACAAACGTTTGACACCAATTTTGTCTGATTTGAAGATGGTGGGGGGCCAAAGGTCACTCACGTACCTGGAGCTTCTAGTGCCCTTATATGGGCGTCAGTTCATTAAGCATTAAGGTTATGATTGTAAACAGTCAACAATAACAGCAATCATTTGGATTATTTCAGCTGTTAAAAGATAAAAAATGTGGTTAATTCATATTTTCACCATGTCATTAATTGTTTTATAAAGGTCACAGTTATCAAACAAAACATTTAGCTAGCAAGAAAAATAGTTTGAAGCTAAATAATTAAATATTCACTTTGATGCTGAATATTTTCTTTGAATCTAAATAAATAGTTAAAAAGCTAAATATTTAGTTATCAAGCTAAGCATGTAGCTAGCGAGCTAACTGAGCTAGCTTGCTCCTAGCATGTGAGGTTGGTTCCCCAGCCTGTCCTGGTTCCTTTCAGCCTCTGCAGGTGGAGTAGAACCAGCGACCCGGTACCTGCTCCTTCAGCTCGTTCAGCTGGCCCGTCAGCGTCGTCACCACCTTCATGGTCGACGTCAGCTTGTCCTGCAGCATCCTCATCTCGTTCTGCTCCCCGTCGCCGTCGGTTACCACCAGGGACATGGCCTGCATCCGTGGGAACCAGTCCAGGTTGTTGTTCTGGGACAGAGACGGAGTCGGTGAGGCCGCCGGGTCGGGTCGGTTCTGGTCGGGTCCGGCTCCATACCTTGATCATGTGGGCCACGTAGCTCTCTGGACCCGTGTAATCCGTCTGGTTCTTCTCCCGGACCAGAACGATGAAGTACAGGTAGTTCCAGATGTTGTGCTCCAGCTTGATGTGCTCCTCGAACGAAACCGTCTTGTTGTCAAACTTATCTCTCTCCAGACCTGCAGGGGACAGACACGGCTCAGCGACAGACACGGCTCAGCGGAACCAGAACCGGGTCGGAACCGCTACGCACCGCAGATGAAGCATGTGGTCTTCAGGATCTCCTCCTTCTTCTGCTTCTCGCTCCGCAGGTCGGCGAACGTGTCGATGATGACGCCGAAGATGAGGTTGAGGACGATGATGATGACGATGAAGTAGAAGAGCAGGTCGTAGACGACGCGCGCCGGGAACAGCGGCTCCTGCACACGGATCCGGTCTCACATTACTGACAGAACCTCCAGTAAACAGAACCGGGTTCTGCTGCAGAACCTCATAAGTGATTCGGTCGTTTCAACCGACTGGACTGACAGGTTTTACAAATAAATCATCCTGCAGTTATTTGAACTTTGACCTCACGTTTTTGGATGGCTTACGGAGGACGTCTCCCACGCCTCCCCCGTTTCTCAATCCGTGGTTCAGGACGGTGACGATGCACATGAGCAGCGTGTCGCAGGCCCGCTCTGTGCTGGGTTCCCCTGGAAACAGGAGCAATGCAGGGTTAAGCTCCGCCTCCTGGGGGTTAAGCTCCATCTCCTGGGGGGTTAAGCTCCGCCTCCTGGGCGTTAAGCTCCACCGCCTGGGGGAGTTAAGCTCCACCTCCTGGGGGTTAAGCTCCACCTCCTGGGGGTTAAGCTCCGCTTCCTGGGCGTTAAGCTCCGCTTCCTGGGCGTTAAGCTCCACCGCCTGGGGGTTAAGCTCCGCCTCCTGGGTTTAAGCTCAACCTCCTGGGGAAGTTAAGCTCCACCTCCTGATGTTAGACTCCGCCTCCTGGGTTTAAGCTCCACCTCCTGGTGGTTAGCTCCACCTCCTGGGATTAAGCAGCTCCTACCTTCCTCCTCCTCCACCGTCTCCACCCTGGTCTCCGCCGTGCAGCTGACTCCGTCTGTGGAGCACGACTTGAGGAAGTCCTGCGCCGCCTCGCTGTGCTGAGCATCTGCCGACAGCTGCAGCAGCGGATCCACCTCCATGATGAAATCCTCCTTCAGGAACAGGAAGCCCAGGATGGAGAACAGGTAGACCAGGATGAGGGCGAGCAGCGCCGTCAGCAGGATGGAGCGCCCGTTCCGGGTCACGCTCTTGATCACATTGAACAGCGTCTCCTCCCGGTAGATCAGGTCAAACAGCTGGACACACACACCATCATCATCATCATCATCAGGGTCTGCAGAACCTGCAGGACTGAACGGCGCCGTACCAGGATGCTGTAGAAGAGCTCATGGACGAAGAGGCCCAGGGTGGAGGTGAGGGCGTAGGCCAGGTGGTACAGGAACTCCACATCCATCACCATGGCTTTGTAGCCCATGATGAAGGTCCCGTTGTTCCCCACAAAGCTCACCACAAACACCACCTTATTGATCAGCTGGACACACACACACACACACACACACACACTCTGCATTATTCTGTACATAAAGACACATTAATGCAAAGTTGGGACTTTTAATGCAACTTTTAGAGCAACTTTGCATTAAAATGTTATTATTAGCCGAATGACACTTGATGACATTCAGACTCCTTCATGTTTCTGACAGCATCTTGTCAGTCTGATACACACCGTCAAATTAATGCTACCCTGGATTTTATTCAGTCATTTGAAAGAAAATCGGATTAAACTGAATCAGAACTTTTTCCTCAAAGCTGCTGACCCACTGAAGCTGATTTAACGTTTTGCTAACTATGAAAACGTTCAGCTAAATAACGACAGCATCAACATGGCTGAATTTAGCATTAGCTTCTGCTAACTACCATGTTGGTCTACCTCATTAGCATTAGCAAAAGAAATGTTTCTGGTTAGCACTTCAGAGCTAGCGCCGCTGGCGCCGCCCGTCACACTGAGCCGTGTCTCACGTTGAGCGATCCCAGCAGGATCAGCGTGTTTCCGATGCCCAGGTGGTAAATGGACCTGAGGATCAGCGCCAGCGTCAGCGGCTGCAGGCCGTACTGCTTGGAGAACAAGCCCAGGACGGAGAGCCCGGTCAGGATCCAGAACAGCATCAGCAGCATGGAGTCATCGATCGCTCCTAAACAGGAAGAGAACGGACCAATCAGAGGGAGTTTCAGTGGAAGGAACCCCAGTGACCAAAGGTCCACCCACACACCCTGGCCAGAGTCGTAGGGGTAGAAGAAGGCGATGATGAGGTTGATGAAGACGGCCAGGTTGAAGGAGATGGTTCCCCACAGAGTCATCCTCCTGGAGAACCAGTACAGAACCGGCATGCCTGCAACAGACCGGACACGCGCTCAGAGCCGGAAACATCCGGGACGTTACCGGCCGGCGCTCTGCTCTCACTCCTCAGCTTCTTCTGCCACTCCATCTCTCCGTGCAGGAAGGACGTCTGCTCAAAGAAGTGTGTGACCTTCGACCCCTGCTCGTCCTGCTCCGTGGTGTTGAAGACTCGGACCTTTGACTCCTCGGTGAGAAACTCGCAGATGGGATGAACAGGAAACACGATCTGCTCCATGCTGCGGTCCTCACGCACAATCTGGAGAAACGAAGCAGGAATGACAGGAAGAGCTGGAGATACTTCAAATTAAAAGACCTGAAACATTTAGAGAGGACTTTTATTTTGTGAAAGTATTTTTCAAAAGTTCTTCAAATGAAGATGAGGAAGTTTGGGATAATAACGGACCTCGATCTGAGCCGTGAGCTGGTCGTAGTATTCCAGAGGATCCTGATCCACAACCTCAGCTGGAGCCGAAGACTTTAACATCTGGGACAGAGGACGGCTCTGGAGGGTCAGCTGCAGGGGAGAACGGTTGGATGAACGGTTGGATGAACGGTTGGACGTTTGGTTGGATGATGGGTTTAATGTTTGGTTGGATGTTTGGTTGGATGATGGTTTAATGTTTGGTTGGATGTTTGGTTGGATGTTTGGTTGGATGATGGGTTTAATGTTTGGTTGGATGTTTGGTTGGATGTTTGGTTGGATGTTTGGTTGGATATTTGGTTGGATGTTTGGTTGAATGTTTGGTTGGATGTTTGGTTGGATGATGGTTTAATGTTTGGTTGGATGTTTGGTTGGATGTTTGGTTGGATGATGGGTTTAATGTTTGGTTGGATGTTTGGTTGGATGTTTGGTTGGATGTTTGGTTTGATATTTGGTTGGATGTTTGGTTGGATATTTGGTTGGATGTTTGGTTGGATATTTGGTTGGATGTTTGGTTGGATGTTTGGTTGGATGATGGGTTTAATGTTTGGTTGAATGTTTGGTTGGATGTTTGGTTTGATATTTGGTTGGATGTTTGGTTGGATGTTTGGTTGGATGTTTGGTTGGATATTTGGTTGGATGTTTGGTTGGATATTTGGTTGGATGTTTGGTTGGATGATGGGTTTAATGTTTGGTTGAATGTTTGGTTGGATGTTTGGTTGGATGATGGGTTGGATGGTTACCATGGAGGAGATGCCCTCCTCGCCCTCCTTGCTGTTCTTTGGCGGCTTCAGGAGGTTCTGCAGAACTTTGTTGTGTCTCGCCAGCTGCCAATGAGAACCCAGCATCAGAACAAACATCTGGTCCAATAGAATCGCATCAGAGGAGTCCAGCAGCCAATCGGGAGGCTGCGTGTGGTCACCTGCTGGGCCAGGATGTAGATGTTGTGTCCCACCTCCCGCGGCGACACCTCCACCTCCACCTGCTCCTCCTCACACTCACTCTCCTGCTGGTACGCCTTCTTGATCACATCCACCTGCAGACAGGCAGCGTGAGACCGGGCCGGGCCAGAACCTGGATCCGAACTGGACCAGAACCAGGCCAGAACCGAGTCAGAACCTGGATCCGGACTGGACCAGAACCGGGTCAGAACCGAGTCAGAACCTGGATCCGGACTGGACCAGAACCGGGTCAGAACCTGGATCCGGACTGGACCAGAACCAGGCCAGAACCGAGTCAGAACCTGGATCCGGACTGGACCAGAACCGGGTCAGAACCTGGATCCGGACTGGACCAGAACCAGGCCAGAACCTGGATCCCGCCCTCACCAGCTCCCTCGGTCTCAGGTTGAACAGGATCCTCTCGGCGTTCTCGTTGTCATGACGACTCTCCATCAGCGCCAGCAGCAGCTTGGAGGCGTTGTCCTGGCAACAGAAACAGAAACATCTGCGGTAGAAAACCCAAACCTTCAGCCAGGAGGTGCTGCCCTCTGCAGGCAAACGTCTGTAATTACAGCACTTTGAATGAATCTGAGGTTAAAATCCAACAGAAACCAAAGAGGAAAAGAATCAGAACCGAAATCCAAGAGAAATGAAAAGATGTTTGAAGGATGGAACCAGTCAAACAGAAAATGCGGAACAGAAAGACGGAAAACAAAACAATGTAGATGTTATATAATACAGTAAAACTTAATCAATTAAGTCTTCAGGGATAAATTTTACTCAAACATTAATTATTTAGTTCATCATAAGGAAGGAACCCGAAATAAATTCTGTATTACAGCAAGTCCAAGTTATATTTAGTCCAAGTTATCAGGTCCGATAAGAGGTTAACGTAGATAAACATTGACTGGTGATTTGTGTCACTGCCGGACCCGCTGTACCTTCAGCTGCAGAACCATCTCCACCCGGTACCGACACAGCGGGCTGATGTCGTTCAGGATCAGCGCCGTGATGATGTCGATGCCGTTGGACTCGTGAGTCACGATACACGTCTGAAAAACACAAAAATCCACGACGGGGATCAGTTTTCCTGCTGGACTCTGAGGTCTGGAGTCCAGGTCCGAGCCTTATGACGGTCTGACGGTGGCGTCCAGGTCCGGACCGCTCACAGTAAAAAGGCTGTGTGTCGGACCGGTGAAGCCAAAGTAAACATGAAATGTGTTGGCCAGGGATTGGAACCGATAAAGAGGCTAACAGTTAGCTTCTGAACTGACTTTGTCTAAAAACCAGGATTGTTCTGAAACGTTGGGTCTGACCTGGTTCTCCTGGCAGGGCCCCTGGCAGTACTCTGTGAGCGTCTCCAGGGTCTGGATGATCAGGTGGACGTTTGATTCGTTGATGTAGAGGCCCAGCAGGCCCAGCCCGCCAGTGGTGCTGCCACACATGATGTCCAGGAACTGCAGCGTCTCACACACCAGGTTGTAGTTGGTTTTATTGTTCTGGCAACGCAGAAAGTTCTGGGAACACAAAAATCACCACGACATGATCCGGCTCATCTCTAACCCTGTGATTCTTCTAACGACCACCAGGTGGTGCTGATCATCTGGACCCGGAGTAACTAGAAACAGTCCAGAACTTCTTGTTTAATGTGACCCAACCGGACCTGAGCAGCGGGTTGAACCCGACCCAGACTGGAAACAGGAACCAACCCATTGATCCGGTTCTTACTGGTTAACACGAACCAACAAACAGATTCCTGCTGTTTCACTATTGGGACCAGATAACCCACACTTACTGGTGAAATGGTCTGGTTTGATAACTAACAGCTGGCTAGTTAGCGCTGGTTGTTAGCGACAGCTGGCCAGTTAGCGCTGGTTGTTAGCGACAGCTGGCTGGTTAGCGCTGGTTGTGAGCGACAGCTGGCTAGTTAGCGCTGGTTGTGAGCGACAGCTGGCTGGTTAGCGCTGGTTGTGAGCGACAGCTGGCTAGTTAGCGCTGGTTGTGAGTGACAGCTGGCTGGTTAGCGCTGGTTGTGAGCGACAGCTGTCTAGTTAGCGCTGGTTGTTAGCGACAGCTGGCTGGTTAGCGCTGGTTGTGAGCGACAGCTGGCTGGTTAGCGCTGGTTGTGAGCGACAGCTGGCTAGTTAGCGCTGGTTGTGAGTGACAGCTGGCTGGTTAGCGCTGGTTGTGAGCGACAGCTGTCTAGTTAGCGCTGGTTGTTAGCGACAGCTGGCTGGTTAGCGCTGGTTGTGAGCGACAGCTGGCTGGTTAGCGCTGGTTGTGAGCGACAGCTGGCTAGTTAGCGCTGGTTGTGAGTGACAGCTGGCTGGTTAGCGCTGGTTGTGAGCGACAGCTGTCTAGTTAGCGCTGGTTGTTAGCGACAGCTGGCTGGTTAGCGCTGGTTGTGAGCGACAGCTGGCTGGTTAGCGCTGGTTGTGAGCGACAGCTGGCTAGTTAGCGCTGGTTGTGAGCGACAGCTGGCTGGTTAGCGCTGGTTGTTAGCGACAGCTGGCTGGTTAGCGCTGGTTGTGAGCGACAGCTGGCTAGTTGGTGCTGACTGACCTGCAGGTTGTTGTTGTGGTTCTCACACAGCAGCTGCAGGAACCTCAGGATGGGTTTCATGATGGTGACCGCTGGTCCCATCTCCGCCTCCACCTCCCGCTGCTCCTCTGCCTGCGTGGTCGGCATGGCGGCTGTTACCGGGGTGATGCCTTGACCGTGGACCATCAGAGGAAGTCCTCCTGAACCAGGGAGAGCCAGTGAAGTGGAACCACGTTTCCAGAACCATCAGTAACCAAGAGTTTCTAAACCTGAACCTTCTTCTATCACCACTGATCTGACCCCTGACCTCAAACCATCATTTCAACCCGCTCACCGGCCTCCAGCTCCCTCTCATTGGCCTTGTGCGTCATTTCACCAACGTTTACTGAAACCGTGGCCTTAATGTCCATCTGAGCTTCTTTCATCCGGTCATCAAGAACTTTGAAGAACTTCTCCGACTTGTTGTCGCCCATCATCAGTTTGTAGAAGGAGTTCTGCAGACAAACAGGAGATTTTATTCCTTTGTCCCTCTGTTTTAGTCACTGCAGCCGTCTGGTCCCGCTGAACTCGGCCGTCTCTGCAGAGCCAGCTGTGCTACCTGGATCTCCGTGTTTCCTCCCTCCAGCAGACAGATGGCCAGCTGGATGCTCTCCTGGAAGATCTTGTCGTTCTTGGAGCTCATCACCAGGTCGGTGAACAGCTTCGTTCCTCCTTCCCGGTCCAGACGGCACTGGATGACCGCCACCGCTGCCCAGTCGCGCTCCTGTTCGCCACCTGGCCCACAAACACATCATGAAGTGACTCAGTCAGAACTTTGGTTTCACCCACTCAGCGTTTTTCTCCCAGAATGGGTCAAAGTTCAAGAGTTTTCTGTGAAAACAAATGAAGTCAACAGTTTATTGTTTGTGAAGGTTACAATGTGAAGTTCATTGGAGAACCACAGGGCTGTGGATTCGGCCCACTGATCTCCTCACTAACAGTTTTCTTTACATTTAACCAACTGATGAGAAGAGGAATGGCTCTGATTGCAAACAGTCATTAAATAAAAGTTTTGTCTGTGAGGAAATAAACAGGATGACGAGTCGCTGCATGAGCAGAGAAAAGACAGATTAGCATCAGTTAGCATCAGTTAGAATCTTAGCATCGGTTAGCATGTCAGCATCGGTTAGCACCGGTTAGCATCTCAGCATTGGTTAGCATCACTTAGAATCTTAGCATCATTAGCATCTCAGCATCGGTTAGCATCAGTTAGCTTCTCAGCATCGGTTAGCATCAATTAGAATCTTATCATCGTTAGCATCTCAGCATCGGTTAGCATCAGTTAGAATCTTAGCATCGTTAGAATCTCAGCATCGGTTAGCATCAGTTAGCAGTGGTTAGCATCGGTTAGCATCTCAGCATCAGTTATTATTGGTTAGCATCTCAGCATCAGTTAGCATCGGTTAGCATCTCAGCATCGGTTATCATCGGTTAGCATCTCAGCATCAGTTAGCATCGGTTAGCATCTCAGCACCGGTTAGCATCTCAGCATCGGTTAGCATCAGTTAGAATCTTAGCATCATTAGCATCTCAGCATCGGTTAGCATCAGTTAGCTTCTCAGGATCGGTTAGCATCAGTTAGAATCTTAGCATTGTTAGCATCTCAACATCGGTTAGCATTAGTTAGCATCTCAGCATCGGTTAGCATCAGTTAGAATCTTATCATCATTAGCATCTCAGCATCGGTTAGCATCAGTTAGCTTCTCAGGATCGGTTAGCATCAGTTAGAATCTTAGCATTGTTAGCATCTCAACATCGGTTAGCATTAGTTAGCATCTCAGCATCAGTTAGCATCTCAGCATCGGTTAGCATCAGTTAGAATCTTATCATCGTTAGCATCTCAGCATCGGTTAGCATCAGTTAGCATCTCAGCATCAGTTAGCATCGGTTAGCATCTCAGCACCAGTTAGCATCTCAGCATCGGTTAGCATCAGTTAGCTTCTCAGCATCGGTTAGCATCAGTTAGAATCTTATCATCGTTAGCATCTCAGCATCGGTTAGCATCAGTTAGAATCTTAGCATCGTTAGCATCTCAGCATCGGTTAGCATCAGTTAGCATCTCAGCATCGGTTAGCATCAGTTAGCATCTCAGCATCGGTTAGCATCTCAGCATCGGTTAGCATCAGTTAGCATCTCAGCATCGGTTAGCACGCCCTGATCCACCACTTATCTTTAAAATAATCATGTTCTGTTTGTTGTCATATCTTATTTATATTTAATTATTTTTTTCTAAATGTAACAATTTTATTGATTTAGTTTTTCAGTCTTATCTGATTATTTAGTTATTTTCATTTTTTTTGTTTTACTTAATTTAAAAAAAAAAAATTTGTTACTGAATCTTAAAGTCCTGAGGTCGTGGATGAATGAATGGTCAACTTTAAGGTCACTGTGTTCATATTTTACATCAAAGCACAATAAAAAAACGTCTGGATGAAAAATAAACATAAAAAAAACATAAAATAAAATCTGAAAATAAACATCTTAATATTAGAAAATATTAAAATAAAAAACCAAATGTCTCTGAATAATGAAATAAATAGCATTTATTTTGAATTAAAACTTTTGTCTAATTTGTCCTAGATGAGGGTTTTTAAAAGGCTTTTATTGTGAAGGAGCAACAGGAAGTGTTAGCATCCTGCTAGCAGCATCTCCCAGTCCTACCTGTGGCTCCCAGTTCAGCCAGGTCGTTCTTCTGGTTCCCCTTCCTGTTGGAGAAAAGGTAGTTCTGCAGCAGAACTTTGCGCAGCAGAAATCCCTGAATCCACAAACACAAAGAGGATTCATGTCATTTTTAACCAGTGGATATTCATCAAGAAGCATCAGAAGCACAGAGACTCAGGTTGACCTCTGACCTTTTCATCAAAGTCCAGGGTCCTGATGAGCATCTGCTGCAGCGTCTTCAGCACTTTGATGCACAGCTTCTCCTCTGAGGTCATCAGCGCCTTGGTGTGCTGGATCAGCCTGCAGAGCGGACACCACAGTGAACACCATTTCCCAGCATGCCTCTAGCGCCGGCTGCTCAGACCCGGCTCAGACCCGGCCCACCTACTTGGAGATGAAGCCGCCGGACTCGCAGCGCTGCCGCGCGTCGCTTCCCTCCAGGAACAGCATCTCCGGCTGGTGCAGGACGTCCACCAGCACCGACAGCTCGGCGTTGACCAGCGGCTTCAGACGCTCCTCCAGGGTGTTGATGATGTCCTGGCGGCGAGACGGAGGACGAGACGCGGGCGTTAGAGAGGACATCTGCCGCGGCGTCCTCCATAGCGGCGCGGCGGCGTACCTGCAGCTTCTCGATGATGTTCTTGTAGTCGAAGGGGACGGGTCTGGCGCTACGGGTCGGCGTCTTGTAGGCGGAGCGGTTCAGGGTGTTGACGGCCAAGCTGGACAAGACGTTGTTGATCATGGCCTCCAGCTCCAGAGGGAGAGAGATGGAGCGGTTTTTCGCTGAAAGAAGGAAACAGGAAACTGTTTTTAGGCTTGAAGACATTTTGTCTCTCCTGGAGCGTAGATATAACATTACATAGAGAATAACCGGCTCAGAATGCTAATGTTTGATGTTTGGCTGCATCGTGACATCAAGTGAGTCAGCAGTGGAGTAGAAGTAAGGAATACTGCCACCTGCAGGTGGGAGTCAACATTAAACCCTGATTGTTTTAATGTTTAATGCAGGAATGTGTCGATTTTCCATGAATTTTGTGAAAACTGGATGGACTCAAAGAAGGTTTTAAATATGATATAAACTCTGGAATCACGTCAATATTTCTCCTGAACTTTCCTCTAAAACGTCTCCAGTCCTTCAGTCTGAAGCTGCTGAATCTGAGGATTTCAGGAAAACAAACCCAGCAGGTTCTGGTCTTCGGTGTAGCGGTGAGGTCTGAGGTGGGCGGGGCTTAGTGTGCTACCTGTCAGCGACAGCGTCTTGATGCAGGCCTCCACCTGACCGCGGTGCAGCGGCAGCAGCCAGGGACAATCCAGCAGCCTGACGGACGACTGCAGCAGCTGGACCACGATGGTGTGATGAGTCTGAGGGAGAGAAGAAGAAACAGCTCAACCGACCAGAGACCGCCGGGTCCGACCGGGTCTGACCCGCCCCACCTGCAGAGACGTGCTGTTCTCAGAGAACGGGGAGCTGAAGAAGGCGGTGATGGTGTCGAAAACCACGTTGATGATGTATTTCTCCAGGACCGGGTCGGTCAGTCGTTTCTCGCGCTTGTTGCAGACCTGCAGAAAAACGATTTAAAAACCTGAGATTCAAACAAGAAGCTGTTCAGGTTGGAATATCATAAACAATATTCCACATTTTCTGCCTTTTCTTTGTTTCTTAGTATGAAAGATTTTATTTTGCTTTCTTTTAAAGAACAGTCATTAGAATAAAAAATGAATTAATCTATACATTTATGGAAAATCTCTCAATACGGTTCTGCCCCAGGTTTTTGCCTCAGCTCTGCCCCAGTTCTGCCCCGGTTTTGTACCCGCGCCATGTCCACGGTGAAATCCTCAAACAGCTTCCAGATGTGGTTGGACGTGTAGATCTCCTTCATCTCCACCTCGGTGTCGACGTAGCAGTGGTTCACAAAGTTCACGTAGGCGATTTTCACCTGCACACAGACACAGATGAGACCCGGAACCAGGACCGATCCTGACCCAATCTCGACCTGGTCACCTCGGTGATGCAGTCCTCGTGCGTCACCACCCGCACCACGTCCTCCAGCGGCAGCAGCGACGTGCATTTGATCTCAGTGTAGACGTTCTTCCCCTCGGCGCAGGCGGCCAGCAGCTCCACCAGCGAGATGTGGTACCTGCTCAGGAACCAGAATCGGGTCAAAAGGTTCTGGAGGCTCCTGCAGCTCTGGGTCGGCGGTTCAAACCGAAGCAACGGCTCGACAACGCGTCAACCGCAGAGAAATACAAAAACCGATCAGGCTTCTTCCTGCAACAAACCAACTGGACCTGAAGTCGCATCACGTAGAAACAGGAAGGACGATTTGTAGCTCTGAACGTGTAAATAATAATAATAACAATAACAACAATAATAATAATAACAACAATAATAATAATGATAACAATAATAATAATAATTATGATAATAATGATAATAATAATGATGATAATAATAATAATAATGATAATAATAACAATAATAATAATAATAATAATGATAATAATAACAATAATAACAATAATAATAA
>CAEGAD010060178.1:15000-22043 GCA_903067055.1 Poeciliopsis paucimaculata
AGCCGCTCCAGAATCTGAGGAGGACAGAAGAAAAGAGCTGCAGCAGCAAACATGATCCACAAAAATCACCAGAAATGAATACGAGAAGGTTCTAATGTAATTATCAATAGTCAGAAAAAATTATCCATAAAATATAATCCTTACTTATTATTTATTCTTTCATAAATAATCCTCAGTAAACGTCATAAAAGTGAAACATGGATTATCTAAAGTTTTAATTTCAGCTCAAACTTTGACTGATTTTATTAAAAATCATTTTCTCTTTTATTAGTCAAAACCATTGATCTGCAAATTAAGGTTGGATTAAATATTAATTATATATTGATTCCATATTGATTCCATATTGATTCTTTGGTCATCGCCATCTCTGATTGGCTGATTGGAGAACGTTCTCACCTCTTTGACGTTCTGGTAGTTCTCGTTTCCTTTCTGCTGCTTCTCTTTCTTTGGGGATGGGTCCTCTGTGGCCCCCTGCAGGATGCAGAAGGTACAGCAGGTTGTGATCGTGGAGGAAATTATTTTAGCATCAAATCACAGATTCATCAGAGAATTAATCAGGCTAAAAACAATTAATTAAGAAAAATTAAACTGTAAAAATACAAGAATAAAGACAGAATGCAAACTAATGTAAAAATGTGAGGACAAAGTCGTAACAGTAATAAAATAAGAGTAAAGTCATAATATGAGAATAAACTCAGAAAAATATGCAAATAAAACAAAGTCCTAAAAACAAGGTTAAAGTTTTAAAAAACTAGAATAGTTATAAAACACATAAAATCCTAATAATACAAGAATGAAGTATTAAAATAACGAGAGATTAAAGTTGGGCTAAGGATGAAGCTGAAATAAAATCATCATGTTAGGAGAGAATGGATTTTTATTCCAACATGAAAAATTATTAAACTTAAAATGATGAATGTTGAGCATCTTGTGAAGTTTTACAAATAAGAAAATTCTTCGTCATCATCAAAGTGTCACCACCTCTGGTTATTATATAATAATATCTGTGGTTTACTTTTCATCAAAACAAAAGTAAAACTCCTGATTTTCCCCGAGAAATTATGGAAATAATTCCATCTTCTATCCCATTTTAACATCATCTTGTTTTTGTGTTTCTGTTGCATCCAAACTGTTTGAAATGTTTGATTTTCAGATGAAATATCAGAAAATTGAGTTTTATTTCAACAAGCAGGAAGTAGGCGGCGGCTCTGCCTGCAGTCAGAGCGCAGGAGGTCAAAGGTCGATATGAAATGTTGTATTAAAGCTGTACGCTGATGATACTGTCGTTTTTATTTCCTTTGACGTTTAAGAGAAGCAAGAAGGTTCAGATTATTTTTAGAGCAAACGTCTAAAATCTGGTTCAACATGAACCAGATTGTAATTGAAAATGTTCCCTCTGCTGTGTATAAAATGTAAACGTTTCTCACCTCCACCTTCTCCTTCTTATCCTTCTTGTCTTTCTTCCCGTCTCCTCCACCTGAGCTCTTCTTCTCCACCCACAGCTCCGACTTCTCCACCAGCGTGCGGAGGCGATCCAGGTCGGCTTTAATCAGCTTGTAGTTTTCCACGTCCAGCGTCGAGATCAGCAGCTGCACCTGGAAACCCGAACAGATGCAACGGTTCAAACTAAAACTGAAACTAAAAGCAGGAATCAGAAGTTATAAATATAAATGTTGAAGTTATAAATATGAGAATAAAAGTAATAATTAAGACACGTAAATTCACCTTGTTTCTCTAAAGATCCAGTGAATCAGAATCAGGATTTTATATCTCATAACTACGATTCTGAAACTCTAAATTATGACTTTCTGCTGGGCTTTTACTGTTTGTTTCTTGGTGGAAATGAGTTTTTATGAAATAAACCTAAAAACAAAATAAACAAAAACATTTTTTTATAAGGTTGTAATTGTTCTTATTTATTTAAATCTGACAGTTTTTATCTTTGGAGAAGCTGAAAAGTGAAAAACGTATTTTCTGGTCGGTTCAAACAACTAATTGAAATTCAAGTTGAAAAGTTACTCAAAATTTGCTTTTTAAGATTTTAGATTTGATGATTTTCTTTCAGCTGATGTTACACTGTAATAATCAGAGGTGGAAAATAAACAACTTGTGTGTTTGTAGTTTATACATTTTTAACTTGGGTAAAATATTTTACACTTAAAATCATATCTGATGAGTAAAAATAAAAATAAAATTTGTTCTTTGTTCTATTTTAATTACAACAATTTGAGGCCAAAATTTTCTAATTTTTATTCTCTTTCCAACTCAGAGTCCAGGTTTAATCCAGAATCCCGTCGGTCAGCAGCACGTTTGCGTGTTTTCAGCAGCCTGTTTTCCTGCTCTCACCTGTTTGAAGGTGTCCAGCACTTCCTGCCTCTGGCTGAAGTGCCTGAAGAGCAGCTGCAGCGCTCCGGACACCAGAGGGGCGTAGTTGTGCATCGTCAGATGGATCAGGACCCGTAGGAACATCCGGCCTCCTTCGTCGTCCACTTCCAGGATGCTGTTCATCTTCCTGCACAGACACAAGTCCTCAGCCAGCTGCAGCAGGAAGCAGCAGGCCAACATGGCCGACCACACATACCCGACTCCAAACATGGCCTCCGCCTGGTCGCCGATTTGCTGCAGGTTGACGGTTGCTGAAGGAGGAGAAACCGTCAACTCTCAGGAAAAGACGGAAAATCTCAAACATTTGAACAAAGTGTTTCAAACTCTCACCTGCTTGTTCCACGTTGGTGGTGGCGTCGGCTTCAGCCATGGGATAAACGTCCAAGAACTCCTTCTTGAAGACGGACAGCAGGAAGGACAGACGGTAGTCCAGCCGAACGTTCAGGATGAACTGAGGAAGCGAGACGTTTGGACAATATGACTGGGTCTGAGGTTAATTCATATCTTTAATCTAAAAGTATATATTAACAAAACAGGCAACATTTTCAAATCAAAACCACTTTTTGCTGCTAAATTGTTGAATAAACAGACGTCAGAACTCAACAGTAAATTTATTTATAGTTTCATCTTCAGGTTCTTCAATCATCAGATTGGAGGAAAATTCATCTTTCCAGAGTTTCTCTGATCTTTAGAAATGGAGAAATGGGACTTTAGCATTAGCTGCTACATGTTTAGCATTGAGATGCTATTTTAAGCTAGCAAAGCTTTGCTAACAGGCTAACTGCCGCTGTTAGCGGATGTAGCGTGTGTGTCACATTTACCGGCGTACCAGAAACACACAAATACAAAGGTTCCAGCTGGAGACTTTTTAATGTAAAAAAAATTAAATAAAGTTGTAACTATATACATGACTTGTATATATAAGAATATATAATTAATTACTACACTGACTACATTTCAGCTAAACATTGTGTTGGTGCAGATTGTTAACGCTGCTCATCATTAGTGAACTGAACTGCATTAATCATTTAAATGAATCATTTCCTGACCTGTAAAATCTCCAGGATCTTCAGCTTGGTGTCCATCACCGTTAGATCCAGATTGTCGATGCAATCCTTGCTGCCTCTCTGTCCTTCCAGCACAAACCCGGCCCCCCTCGGCCCGGCGCCGCCGAACGTGGACTGCCTCCGGTTAAGGACCATGGTGGACATCATCTGGCCCATCCCATGGATGGTGCGCCTTACGTTCCTCCCTGTGGAGACAAACCACAATCAGCTCTGATGCTTTGACCTCTGCTGAGGTTCTGACAGCAATATTTTCTTTAGCTGAGGTCTGCAGATGCCCTAACGGGTCCATCAGAACCAGAGGCTGGTACCTGAGCTTTCCTCCTGAAACGGGATGCTGCTGTGTGCAGGGTTCGGTTTGCAGTCAATGATGCCCAGCAGAGTTCTGGTGAGTCTGAGCAGCTCAAAGAAACTGTAGAAACCAAAGTAGATCAAATGTCTGGCTAAACTCACCACCTGCATGAAGAGGGAGGACAGACCGGGTGAAGAGAGCGGCCGGATGGATTCTGATCGCCGTAGCAACGGGAAGAGGAGAGAAATACCTCGTAAGTGAGTTTGTTTTTCTCCTCGTTGTGGAACGGAAGCTCGTCGTTCAGGACGTTGTTCAGGTACTCCTCCATGAACACCATGGTGTTCGCAAAACGGTTCTTCTTGTTGTCTCTGCTGTCGTCCAGGTTGGAATCATAACTGAGGACGAAACGAGAGACGGATGATCAAAAACTGATCTTTATAAGATCATCCAGATTTAAACATTAAGATCTACTGACTCCTTGATGGTGATGGAGGTCGGGATCTCGGTCCAGAGTCGGGCGAACTTCACCGGTGTCACGAGTTCCTGAGGGTCTCGGTCTACGTGTGCGTGCAGCATGAGGCGGCAGAAAGAAGCCCGGAGGTCAAAGGGCAGCGTCTCGTCCATCATGCAGAGGAAGATGAGCTCCACGTCCAGCTGCTTGGATATCTCATCTATGGCCAGGTACTGCCGGTCCAGACACATCCGAGCAAAGAGCTTCAGCTGGTACCTGCGGAGACGGCGAGGTTCACCAACGGCTCTGCTGGTGACATCTGGAAAAGATTTCTACGCTGAGCTCTACCTGTAGTAAGTGAGGACGTTTTCATCGTGAGCGTTTCCTTGTCTGGCTTCCTGGGCCAGCTGTCGGATGCTCTTATCCTGCTTCTCGTTGGTCTTATCCGTCCACATCAGCCAGACCTGAAACGATTAATTGCGATTAATCGATAATTTAAATCATTTTTAACTAATATAGTCATAGATTCATAGATTAGATAGAGTATAGACTCAAAAATACCATCTGATAAAAGAATAAAACATTCAGAGAAATAATCATGCCAGAAATGTTAAACGATTAATTGTGATTAATCAATAATTGAACTGAGTCTAAAATTCATTTAATGAAAGAATAAAACACTCAGAGCAGGAAAGAAGCCAAAACTGTACAAAAAATAGAAACATTTTAAATTTAAAAGAAAAAAAAACTTCACTCAGTTCAAATTTAGTAAATTTAGTTTTTGTTTCCAATTATTAATCAGTTAATCAATAATTAATCCCCAGCTCAGCCCAACACTGTCCTGATGTTTTTAGCTGCAGATGAATCCTTTGCTATGAATGAAGAATCACTTTTAGACATTAAAATGTTTATTTTCTTTTTTTTAAAAAAAAGGGAATTAATTATTTGTTCATTTGCATTTTTTCATGTTTTCCTAAATCATCAGAGCGGTCGGTCCCGCCGCCCGCCTCCCTCCGCCCGCCGCAAGCCGGTGTACCTCGTCCTCGTCGCCGTACTCGTCCATCCCCAGATATTCTCCCTGAACGGCTCCAGGATGAGCCTCTTTTGGGACGCGGCGCCTGGAGGCAGAAACAGGAAGTGGTTTTACTGAGGAGGAAGGAGTTCTCAGCACCAGGATGAGCTGAAGTGCCGATTATTTCTAACATGATAAATAAAACTGGAGCAAAAGAAAAATCTGGTTTTTATTCCGTCTTGTTGCATTTTGGGTTTCAGAAAGTTACAAACCATAACAGCAAAATTATCGGTTAAAATATCAGTTTCCTCAGTAACAGTATCAACTCTTTCAAAATAAAAGCACTTTAAAAAATAAGCTCTGAAAGAACAGAGAGGAGGTTTTTCCTTCCTTCAGCTCCAACTCACTCCGTCTTGATGAGGATGTCCTGGTTTTTGGGGTCCAGGACACATTTACAGATCAACTCCTGGGTGACGGGGATCGCCACGTTGTTGGACACACACAGATCAGAGAGGTAGTCCAGAAACCTGCACACACACACACACACACACACACACCAGCAGTGGGTTCATGGTTGGTGAAGGCAGGTGAAGATGAACTCAGAGCATCAGAAGCGGCTCCTCCGCCAGACGCACCGCGGCTCCCGGTTCTTGCGCACAAGGCTGACGAACGTCTCCACCTCCGTCTTGGTGATGTGTTTCTCCAGCAGCTTGCGGTTGTTGTGGAGCAGAGCGGTGATGGTGTCCTCCGCCAGAATGTCGTAGCCGATCTGACTCTGCATCACTCCAAACTGCTTCGCTATGTGTTCCTGCAGTCACACATAGTGACCATCATTTTACATTTACAAACATTTCTTTTCTCTCCATATTGCTGTGATCAGGTCTTCGACTGTAACCAAACACATCAGATCTTTATACACTCAGGCTATAAAAGTTATGGCTAGAAGGCCAATCTGCTACCATAGAATAGCTGAGCAACCTGTTCTCCTCCTGGCCTGTGGGGGCGCTGCATCAAGAACCAACACAGGAAACGACACAAAAACCTCTGAAGACACTGAGAGCAACTTCCTGTTTCACCAGATGGAAACAAGATGGAGGCGTCAGATTTTAACATTAGTCTTTGGCTAAAAACCACGAAACTTTTCTGCTGCTAGCACTAGGCTAGCACGTTAGCTTTGATTGTATTTACCCAGAATGCCCTGCGCTGCAGTCCACTTCCTGCTTTTGGAGCTGAAATTCTTTGACTCAAATGTAAATATTCAGGACAGTTTTGAATTAAAGTGGATGAACTTCACTAGTAAACGATCTGACACGGTATAACAGAAACACCTGATAACCTGCTGGTTCAGCCCAGAGCCCAGCTGGACCAGAACCGACCTGGTTCTTGCGGTAGTCCTCCTGGGAGTGCCTCAGCACCCGGTAGCAGAGCCGCAGCATGTACTGGTACGGAGCGTTCTTCTGGTCGGCCAGCTCCTCCAGGCGCAGCAGTGGGCCTTCGTCCTCACCGCGATCCTTAAAGGGAGCCTTCAGGATGCCGAAGATCTGGGCACAGACACAGCAGCAATTACAGCAACCAGCTCAACCAGAGCAATCACAGCAGCAACTACAGCAACCAGAGTAATCACAGCAGCAACTACAGCAACCAGAGCAATCACAGCAACCAGACTAATGACAGCAGCAACTACAGCAACCAGAGCAATCACAGCAACCAGAGTAATCACAGCAGCAACTACAGCAACCAGAGCAATCACAGCAACCAGACTAATCACAGCAGCAACTACAGCAACCAGAGCAATCACAGCAACCAGAGTAATCACAGCAGCAACTACAGCAACCAGAG
>CAEGAD010060181.1:0-121576 GCA_903067055.1 Poeciliopsis paucimaculata
CCTCAGCAAAGTATATGGACTTTCTGACTGATCACTTTCTTTCATGGTTCAAAAAGAAGAGCTGGACCTTCAGTAGCTAAATCATCCTCATGCATGACAATTCACCATCTCATGCTGCAAGGAATACCACTGTGTCATTGGCTGCTATGGGCATAAAGGGGAGAAACTCATGGTGTGGTCACCATCCTCCTCTGACCTCTGACCCTATTGCGAACCTTTGGAGTTTCCTCAAGCAGAAGATCTGAGGGTGGGATGCAGTTCATATCAAAATAGCAGCTCTGGGAAGGTTTTCTGACATCCTGCAAAGAAATTCAGCAGAAACTTTCCACAAACTCACAAGTTCAATGGATGCAAGAATTGTGCAGGTGATATCAAAGAAGGGGTCCTATGTTTCAGAACTTTGAGCCCAAAATCTCAAAGGAGTCCAGTCTTGAGTCTGAAAATGGCCGCCTAGACATCTCCCATCCAGCCTGTTGGAGCTGGAGAAGAACTGCTGAGGAGAATGGGTGAAGCTGCCTTGAAATAGGTGAACTAAGTTGGGGGTAAATTCAAAAAGACTTGAGGATGTAAAATCTGCCAAATGCTAAATATTGAGGAAAAGACAGTGAAAACAATATTTAATTTTGTATACATTTTTCACATTTAAATATTTATAGATACATTTTCTATTCTATTTAATGTATTTGTGGACATCCACTCAAGTTATCACATCTAGTATAACTATATAGTATACGGTGATTTACTTTTTATTTTATTTTATTTTTTTTTTGACAAATAATTTATTCATTGTATTGGAGCCACCTTTAGCCCACGGCAGCATAAAACCTGGGACCGGCCCTGCTCCTGTGGTGAAACGCACTGAGGCGTCCAGCTGATCTAAAGAGTCGCGTCTCATCAAAAGTTAAGAGGCAACTCTTCCCGTCGTGGCGACAGGCTGGGTGGACACTGGAAGTGCTCGCGGTGTGGGGCGTGGCCACTGTGTGCCGTGCTGGCCCCGTTTGGGCGCGCGCTGTCAGCCACACCTGGAGATGACCCGATGATTAACTTGATCACGCGCCCGCTACTTTCACTGTGATGTGCCGGCAGGGGTTGAAGACGCGCGTCTGTTTGGTCACATACTGGAAAATAAAGAGAGCGAAGGACTTCTTTATTTTTTAATTTTTGTTTTATTTTATGTATTTTATTTTTTCTGCCGTTGTTTGGAAGACGGAGACGTCATGAAAACTGCGAAGGAAGATGGCGAGATGAGGGGAGTGACGGTAAATCGATTTACAGAAGGTAAGGTTGTCACCTTTATCAATTGGGCAGAGTGGGTTTTTTTTGCTTACCTATTTTGGCCCGTGAACAGCCCTTCGACTTTTTATGTATGTTTGTATGAATTGAAACCGTCGCCTTTCCTCTTAATTACTTGCTAAATGTATTGCTGTATGCAGGTAAGTAAAAGCACCTGACCTCAGAGTTAAAATACGTAAAATTCTCCTCGTTAAAACTGAACTTTTTTTCACGTTAGAAGAATACATGCTACTCCTTTACAAAGCGTCTTTATTAAGGCAAATATGACGTTTTTCTGGCTGGATGAAAATAGTCATATTAAGTAGAAGGATGAGATGCCCAGAGTCAGTAGAAGATTATGAGGGGCCCAATTTGGGATTTGATTTCCTCGAGCTAATTTACATCAGTCACCACGTTTCCCAGATAAAAGGTTCAAAGCTTTTTTAGGTGTGTTTTGTATGTTTATGTTTGGGTAAGTGAGCTTCCTTAATGTGGACACAAGTTTGATTTAAAAAAAAGAATATATATATATATATATATATATATATATATATATATATATATTTTATAAGAAATTATTTTTAAAAAACAAACATTTTGATCTTTGAAATACCCATAATTGAACTTTAAAATATATTGGTAAAATAGTGAGATTGCATAAACATTTTATAAGATTAACTGCAGGGTAATTTATATCCTTCAGAATGCCTTAAAATCTGTGAGAAGTTGTGACTCTCACTTGCTTGATGGAAAAAAAAAAGGACGAATGTCAGTTAATTGACATGTAACAAACCCTTATTCAGCCAAAAGGACAGTTTTTACTGCAAGACATTTAATCACTAAATAGCAATATAGAATATGCTGCCTTGAAGCATTAAAGTTCTCATCCCCTTTTAGAGTAAAGACGTGGATAAAAGTTTTCACATGGTTGAAGTTGGTGCTTGTAAGGGCTAATTTAGCATGAGCTCATGTATCAAATATGTGGAATTTGAAAACCTAAGATTGATAAATCTCAGAGCCGTAGGAATCCATATGGATTGAGCAACTGAACATTTTCAGATTTGTCCATGACGTATTTGATGCATCACTTTGACGCTATGAAGTTTACTGGAAATGGCCTACAACGTAAACAACCATCATCCACTGCTAAGACAGCGGTGCCAAGGCAAACAAGATGGCTGCTAATTTAAATTTAATATTTGGAAGTGTGGTCAACGTGGACTGAACAACTTTGTTCACTTCCTCCACTAAAACTACAGCCAGACCACAATTTCAAAAGTGCAGAAAAACAGTATCATTGTTCATAACTTCTCCTGTTCTCTGATTGGCCCGGTAGAGATTCTTCCAGAGGAATCCAAGTCAATGGGAGAAAGTCCAGAAGTAGCTTTGAAGGGAAATGAGAGTTGCATGGAAATGTGTAGGAAGGCAATGACCAGTTTGACTCGTAATGATGAAAACCAAACAAAAAAATGATCTTAATAAAAGTGACCCCACAACACAAAAGCGTCCACCAGGTTTTTACTCTGGGTATGGAATGCTTTTAGTCTGTGTTCTTTTGGAGCCAAACACATTTTTGAATTGCAGCCCAAAAGTTTGGTTTCATCAGCCATAATCCAATCGCTGACAAGGTTCTGAGAGATTTTAGCCTGGTCTGGATGTTATCTTTTAAAAAGCTTTGAAGAGTTTTCTTTCTGCATACCTTTGCCTCAGTCCAGGCCAGTGAAGAATACAGGAGACTGTTGTTGTATGTAGTTGGCAGAGATTTGTCCTTTACTTTTGCTGTCAGCCTCTTGGCAGCTTTTAATCTATTTGGAAGTAATGTCCAGTGTTTATTGGTGTCCATATTATCACATATTTCCTCCTGTGACTGATGACTGTATTCAATGAGTCATGATGTACAGTTGGGGACAATAAGTATTTGATACACCAGATTTCAAGTATTCTCAGAAAGAATGCGGAGGTCTCCAGTTTTCACTATAGATAAGCCTCTTGCAATTACTAAATCACATTATGAATGAAAATGAACTCATTAATTACCTCTCAAAAAATATACATTTCTTGAGGGGTAATGTTTTTAATATGATTTTGAGTGGTAATTTTAATTAGAGAGACATAATTCATTTTATGGTTTCGGTTGCAATATATTTTCGTTTCATTTCTTGTTTTTGGTTGTCATGTTTTGTCTTGGTTATTTAGAATATCTTCCAGTTCTAGCACTAAGTGTTCGTTACAAAATTAAAGTTTCACTTAAAGATGCGATCTAAAAACAAATCCAGAGAAATCACATTATATGTCTTTATAATAATTATTTCACATTTTAATGCATAATATATATGTGATCACCATGAGATATTTGCAAATTAGCTTTGTTTACGATCCTCCTTCTGAGGCCCTGATGTGGAAAGAGTCATGGTTTATGCAGAAGAAAGTTCTGCTCATGGATTTTATGAAGGAGGTGATAAGATTTTAAAATGCAACACTAAATAAAATGTTAGGATATAACATCATGAATATTTTGGCAGTACTATTTATATATATATATATATATATATATATATATATAAACTGAGTTTTGTGTGATTTCATCAGGGGTTTAATAATTCTGGTCTTGGCTGTTTTTTTTCATCAGCAGATTATTAATTCCATTATGGAGGGGAAAAAATGCAACATTAAAGTGAATTTTTTTTGGAGGATTGTTAATGTTCTATGGTTTATTCTGAATATCATGTGTAATAATTAAGCTCCCCTGTCTCCAGTGGACGATAACATGATCAGTGTTATCGTCCTAATTTACTGTAGTAAATTAATTGTGCTCACAGGGATTTTTGTTTGACTTCTTTAATCTGTTATTTCTGTCATGTGTACAGTAGTGTAATACAAACTCAAAAGATTCAGGAAGGAGAGGTCAAGTTTGAACTGGGCTCCTTGTAAATAAGCATGGAAAAATGTAAATTAATTTTCTGCAGTAACGGATTTCCCCCAGTGTATTATAAGCCTGGCGGGCCACCAGGCTTTACTTGTGCCCCCACCAGGCTAAGCATTGCTTATTTACTTAGGTCTTTTTAAAATGTTTGAAATTTTTAAGACTTTATTGTTGGTGTTTCGGTATTAACCATCTAGTTTTTCCAATAACACATGATTATCAAGTGATATTTTCTGTCAGCTTTAAACTTTTTTTTTTTTTTACTCAAACAGAGCGATCCTCTGGATGAATGACTGCCCTAGCACACAACCACCAGGCTTAGCAAGTTTTTTTGAGGAAACCTTGTATTTACAGACAGATGCGTGTCGTATTATGACTGCTGTTAGGATTTCCCTGTGTTTCATTTAAATTGACACTTTTCACGTTTTGTTTCTCATTAATATTTAAAATGGCTTCAAAACAATCAGGAATTTTTTGTTTTCTGCTCAGAAAATGTCTGATAAAATTTTGAACTAGGCTCAGTGCTTGTTATCATATAAATATGATAACAAATATGAATTACTGAATGAAGGAAGGGTGGGGAATTATGTAAAATAGTTGTTTTGGTTTTTTGTTACAATCTTATTCGCCCATCAAAAACATACCTGAAGTGTCGCTTTGATACCTTCATTTTTTGAAGGTATCATTTGTTGAAGAAATCCTTTAATAGTGGCGCCTTGTTACGATGACTCCCTGAAAGTGGAGTTTCAGAAAGGGAAGGCATTTATAAAGAGACAGAGGCCCAATTTGAAGCTGTCAGATTAATTAGTCAGATTTCTTTTGAGTCATATTTGATATAAATGGCATTTTTATAACAACTTTAAGTAACATAGTTACTTGATTTTTGCAATAAAACAGCAGCATGCCTTTGGAAAACGCATACTACCCCTTTAAGATCCATATTCTGTAATTTAGTTTGTGCTTCAGCACAGATTAGTCCCAAGCAGAGAAGGAGCGTACATTTCTTGCATCCACACAAGTTTTCATCCCAGGCAAATGTGTGCTTGGAAATTTTCATCACAACTCAGGTCACAGTGGAGCAAATATTAAACACCAAAAAAAAGCAAATGGTATCATCAGTCCAAAATGGATTGAAACGAGCAGCTCTCACTTGTAGAGTGAAATGTATTACAGTGGAAAAAGCATGTGAATCAGAGCCAATGTTTATGCTTGTCATCATGCATAGAGATGTACGTGCTGTCCCCTAAACTTAACAACCTTTGAGCAGAACATGTAGACATCGACAATAATATATAAAACATAAAATAAGCTTAATTGTGCAGGCTTGTTTTTTTAAGCTATTTTGAAGTAGCCCTTTATCAAATTGTTGGTTTTCAGTCGCTTTTCTGTTTCTTTTTTTTTTTTTTTTTTTTTTTTTAGCTTCTTGTATAACATTCTGGGGCTTATAATTTGAATGAGTCACAGAGGCTCAAACTATTAACCTTTTGACCTCCCATTTGCTTTAGCTCATCATGTAATACTCTAATGTTGAGCCACAAAGTTCTGAGCCTTTTTCTAAATTCTCCTTCCCTTTTTGACCTTGAATTCCCCCCCCCTTAATGCACTTTTTTTGTTTTACATCATCCATTGAATATTGTGTAACTGCCTGTCTTTGTAGGATTACCACTTTTTTTTTATATAAATATATATATATGTATGCCATTTGGCTGGCACTCTCCTCCTGAGCTCCTCATGGAGTTGAAAGTGCATACATGTTGTTTTTGCTTCCTTTAGGATTTGAGCCTCTATCTATGACGCTGTTAACGCCATGCTGTACATGTTGACCTACTCCAAAGAGTTCACCCATAACCCTGTTAATGCTGTGCAGCTAGCATTAAAAAGTGTTCGGCTCAAACATCATTGTTTTAATAATTAAGAGTTTTATCAAAAAATACAAAATATGCCTTGTATTAAATTTGATTCCCCTTTTTTGCTTCCAATTCTAAGGTTTTATATACTTAAAATTTTCTAAAGGGTAAAAAAAAAACACAATTCATTTCTAAATGCTAGCTGCCAAATTTAGAATTGTATACAGTGTAGAGATGAACCCATCACCTATAGTCGATAGGTAGACTGGTTTTCATCCCATTAGGAACTCAAAATCTAATATCTTTATTTTGTTAGCATACCTAAAAGCTACCAGTGCTGAGAAAACAGGTTTGTGTTCAAAACAAGTGTTTTTAATAATGTTGAAATGTTTAGTAATGTAGTCGGAACTCAAAAGGTATAAAAAGCTATAAAAAAGATGTCAGACAGAGGCAATTCAGCTTTTTAATTAACCTACAACAGACTCGCACCTGGCGGCAGCTGGTCGTCTCATTCCCTTGCCAGTTTTATCATTTGTACCTGACTTTTTTGGGTACAAAAAGGAGCCATCTGCCACAGGCCATCAGTTCTTTCTTGCCTTGGGACTATTTGTAAAATGACCCAGAGTCAACTTCATGAGATAGCAGAAGGGCAGGCTGGAAATATTACAGCAAGGTGCTCAGTCTTATTCTTGGACGCTTTCAATCACTCGCTGAGTTTCCATTGGTCTTAAAATTGCGCAAAATAAATTTGTTTGATGGAAATGGTAGTTTTGATTTAAAAACTCCTTTTGTTCAATAAGTAGCCGTAGCTTTTTGTGACATCACTGACTATTTCCCCAAAATCCTGCATACGTAGCGGCTCCCAAATTTAAGAAGCTTCTCGCTATAACACCTCAATAAGACAGGGTGTTCTCTGATGACTGATGGATGATGAGCGCTAGTATTAACCTGCAATATTATGTAATTTATTATGCGTTTAACTGTTAGCATCTGTCACTGCCATGATTTTTAATGACTATCACATGAACAAGTTTATTCATGCATGACTTTAATTGCATTTCATATTTAATGGAAACTCTCCAATTGCAAAATTGTTTTTTCAACATTGACAGAATATCAAAAAGGTTTTGCGCACATTTGTAATGGAAACCACGGTATGTCATGGAATATGCAGGATTCGCAAATCTTGGTGATGCGGTGGAAACACTCAAATCTGACTTTTTCGCAGACCAACACTTGTGAACAATTCTTCATTTTGAACCTCACATTGAGCTAAGCAATCTTTATTCCACAGACTGTGCTCGTGATATTGTACAAATGCAGTTTTATCTGTGAAGCTGTTGTGATAAACTGTCTACTCGGACGCTTGTCAATACATCAGAGCTGCACTGTGTTGATAAAACTTCAGTTTAAAATTCTGGCTGCTTTCATGGGTAATAAACTGCCTTCAGTCCAGTAACACAAATTACAGAAACTGTTCGAGGCATGAGTTGGAATTCTGATAAACTAAGTTACCTTGTAGAATTTTCTTCCTGTGGAGCGCTTCGATCAGCTACATCTATTGATCCACTGGCATGTAAATAAGCGTGACATCCGCAGAAAACACAGCAGAAAGTAAAACTCTATGGCATCTTATGATGTTGGAAAGTTCAATGTTCTAAACTTTGAATTGTTTCTCAACTTTATACTGCACAAATATGTGCTATGTTTAGTATTTGGATTTAGCTAGCAGTCCTAGAGGTGAGGGAAAGCTGAGTGTTGCTAGGTTGAGCCGGTTTCCGAAAAATGCAAAACTCGTACTAAAATGCCGTGTTATTGCACTCATCTTATTAGTTGATTAATTTTGAAATCTCTAGAATCTGTCAAACATGACATCATCAATGATTTGTCCTTGGTCAATCAAGTGTAGTAGTACTGCTATGTAGTCATATTGTAAAACACAAAATCCCAGGGCAACATTATTATTAAAAAGGACATATTGCTACAAAAAACTCAAGCCTCATTGTGTTCAGAGCCTCAATGGGATTTGGTTCTGGTCAGAATATTATGAAGGACAACTAAAAATGTCATGAATTGTCTCAAGTCTGAATGCAGTCTGACCCATGGGTCACAAGATTTTATATATATATATATATGTCTATATCTGGTGCCATCAACATGAATTTCATTAAAGCTTGGAATTCGTTGGGTGGGTTTTATGTTGTTTTTGGGCTGGAAACTGTCGGTCAGACCTGGCAACCCTGAGCTCAGTGTCTTATTGTCTGTACTGTTAGCAGGAGGAACATCTGTTTTAGCTCTCTGCTCCTGCTGGATTTTGTCTCCAGAATTTATTCTTGAAGTTCCTTAGATAAGTGTGACGGGTTACATTTCAGTTTGAGTGAAACCAAACATAAAAAAGCTTTATCACTTCTGTATAATGAAGCGATAAAGAAGATCTGTGATTAAGAAAATCTGAATTAAGGACCGAGTCTACATTCTCTAGAGAATACTAATAATGCTAATGTTTACAGTTGCTAATGCTAACAACAAGGCTACTGAAACGTTGGTCCAGAAAAAGCTAGATTTTCATACAGCAGTGGGCCTTTTCTTTGGTCTAATTTAATAATGAGATGATAAACGATGGGTTCCACCTCGGCTGTCTTCTGTAATGGCTGTAAATCAACTGTAAAGTGTTCAAGGCGTATACTTAGTTGTCATTTTATTGTTAGCAGCTGAAAAAAGTGGTAAAAAAGACTCTTTCAGCTCTTTGCCACAACCTTAGTGCGTTTCTAATGTTCATGGATGCATTGGATGAGCCTGATAATAATGTTAATTGTTGTCAGAGTGTCATTCATTAACAACTGTGTGGTGAGAGCGTGGTGAAAGTAAGTAGCTACTATCAAAGTCATTAATCACTCGGCTCAAATGCGCCGACATTGGCCAGTGAGTTAAGTTCCAGCTCATTTATTTGCCTCGAGAAACCCTTATCTGCTGAAATCTAATGAACATGTTTGTTCAGAGTTAAATTAATGGAGGCTTAATTAAAGCTTTGTAGTTAATTATTTAACTTTATTGCAATTTAATCTGCCACATTCATTAGTAAATAATCCGATTAAAACATTAGCACAATGATTTCAGTGACCTTCTCTTTTCATTTCACCTTTATGAAAATCTCTTTCCTTTATTATTTTGTATACAAAAATCTGATTGTTCTATTAATTTCATTTATTTATTCTTTTTTTGTAACAACGTTGATGTTAAAACATTAGAAAGCTATAGATTTAGGCATGTGCAGCTATCAGATTCTCACAGTATGATGACATTAATTTTATGTATAAACACAATAAAACAAAGCAAATGACATAATATTGCTTCTGTTTACTTTTTCCTTGAAATCTATAAATTGCTGACTGTAGTTCTTAAAGCTATTTGATCAGTGGCGCTCCTTTAGTTTTTATATTTAGTTTTTATGTTATCAACTTTGAAAATTATTTTTAAACCTTGGCTAACCCCGATGCCACTAACTGGCCCATACCTATGTAGTATTATTATGCTGAAGTTTTAATCATAGAAGAAAATATTGCTGAGCATAATCCATAAAAATAAATGTCATATAATCCATGTTTCTACTAAATTGTCATGTTAATTTTGAGCAAACTTTAAAAATGTCACTAAAAAGAGAATGATATTAGACATGCTTCTATTTACTGGTTTGGAGTGAATCAACCAGGCAGACGTATTCATCTTGCTGTAATAAAAAAAGGTGCTACAGGTGGACAATGGTATAGAAACCACATATCCCAGAAAAATAGAGAAAATTTGCTCCCACTTCAGCCAGAAGCCTGGGGTTGGTACATTTTCAGAGATTTGTGCCCCTGGCAAGGCACAGACCCATTGGAGGTTGGAGGTTTGCAATTGTGTTTCCATCTCCCATGAAGAGCATAAACGTTTTCGGAAAAAACAAAAACCACCTTAAGCGAGTGTAAAAATGTCTAATTTTGGTGAAATTGAAGTAATTTTAAATGTTGTCGTTTCCATCAACCTTTTCTAATGTGACCCTGCAAAACGTGCAAAAAAACGTTGATTAAAAATGCTGCTTCATCGTCATGTGCAATTTTATCCCTCTTTATTTCATATGCTTTATCGTGCAATATTGTACTATAATATTTACAGGACTTTGCTGAACTGCTGTTTTTTAGATTGATTATTATTGTTCAATATTTGATAACTTAGTACTGGAACTACGAATTTTAACTCTAAACACTTGTCATTTTTATTAAAATCATGCAAATCACCAACTAAATGTGGTTCTAAATTTGAAATGTACTAAATCTAAATGCACACATTTGAATTGTCACCACAGGCGGTGTGTTATTGCCAGCACGCAGGCATTTTGTGTAAGCGTGTGTTTGCGTGGGTGCTGGTGTGTGTTGTCGCAGTGTACAGTTTGATGACAGACACATTTTATTATTCTCCATGGAAAGCGGCACTCAGCCAGCATCTGAAAATGGACAATGGAAGGCAGGAGCCAGTGAGGAGAAAAGGAAATCCCACCCAGTGTTTGTCCACTAACTGTGTCTTTGCTGTCTTCCTGCTTAGAGCACAATACAGCAAGGTGCCCTTTGTAGTTTATTGCTGTTTTAATGCTCCCTGTAGGTGCGCAGAATTTTAAAGCCGGCTGCAGAGTGACATGTTTTCATAAGTCACCCTGGATAAGCAGAGGGAAGGTTAACTTTTTTGAAAAAGAGACGGTTTGATCTGTTTTGATAATGGTGACAGTCACTCCTGCACTGGGGGCTGGCAGTTTCTGCTGTTTAAAATGAAAAACTCCTCTTGACCTGAATAATGATCATCAGGAAATTGTATTTTTCCTCCATATTGTATGTCGGTTCAATTCAATATTAGATTTTTTTTAACACATCAGATAACATTAAATGCACAAGCGGTGTTATTGGATTTACCTTGACCCTTGAACTACATAATAAATTTATCTTTTTGGTGAGGATGGAGAAAATCTGCTTCTCCCTTCCACTGATTAATGACACTGTCGCACTCTATTATTAATGTTATTAACAATAAAAATGGCTCTCTATGCTTTTACATATAATTATCTGTACACCCACTTTTTGTTTTTTTTCCAAACATCCAGATCTGTATCCAACCAAGAATGAAGTTTTCGATGTGGTGTTTTGGTCAGGTTGGTTTTTGTTCTCAGTTTGTTGTCGTTTCATCTAAGAGCAAGTGATTTCCAAAACAGAGGACGGGCCATGTGATGTCAAAAAAAAAAAAACATTTCCAGTGTGCTGTGTGTGGGTGTGAATGCGCATGTGCATTGTACTGAAAAGGCACTAGAGTAAGGGAAACACTCCTGCAGGGGTTTTTATACCTGCACTAGAGGATTCCGGTCTTAACCTTCTCCTCATTTCCACACAGAGTTAGCTGAAGTGAACTCTTTAAGAGACATCATATAGATGGTTACCTTTAGTAGTGTCTGTATTCTGAGCGACTAGTTTCCAGTAGAGGGCAGTGTGTCTGTACTGTATATCTGTCTCAAAAGACAATGGTATTTACGTTGTTTACATTATGCTAAATATCATTTGGCTACAATGTCTCTATTGGGAATGTGATTCATTTTCTTTTCTGTTGCCATTGGAGGAGAAAACATTCGTCTTTATTTTAAAGTGTAAATGGATGAATTACTGTAACTGAATCTGGAACGTATGTACATTGCCTGGCAAAAGTATTCAAACTTTGCAACATTTTGTCTCATTACAATCACAAAGTTTAGCATAATTTTAAAACTAAGGCAGAATGATACAGATTTTTCACATTTTTACTCATTTAAATATAAAAGAATTGATTGCAATTGAGTGTCCCCCAATTTGGTCAGAAAACTAAACAATTTGTTTTAACCAGAGTAGAAACCAGAAGGCCCATGTTAAATCTAGAGGACCCACAAGTCACAGGACTACAAGTGGTTATACACACCACAAATGTTGCTGGTATATAAAAAAAAATCAAAGATCAGAAAACTATTGCTGGAAGAAAACCATGAGAAGTTTTGTTTAAAAATGACACTGGACCTCATAGGTTCACAGAAAAAATGTGAAAAAATTGCTTCCAGTTGTATGTTTTCCATCTGTTTTTCTAACCTCTTAAGGTTGACTTTCAAATTATATGTATCCTAGTTTTTGTTATTCATTGCAGACCTTTATTGTTAGATCACAGTACCTATCAAAGTATGTCGCTAAAATTGGCACCAAGACTTGGAATAATTTTTTATATTATTCCAATTAGTCAGCTATTATTCTTCAGGCAGAAGAACGGATTTGATTGCCGCTTCAAATCTGGGATGAAAGTAGATTTCATGGAAAAGAACAAGTTTAGTCATGCTTCAGAAATATTTTATGCCATTGCCCATTATCTAATGTTAGGATATTTTTCCCAAACACAAATTTCCAAAACTGAAACAAATATTAATACTAAAGACATGCTTTTTCTGTTGTTTAAAAAGCTATGTTCGGATGTAAAGTGATATTGAAGAAAGTTTGGTTTAGTGACAATTCGTGTTGCCGTAGATTGTAAAGAACACCTGAGTCCGCTCTTATTTAGCAACCATCTGTGCAGTACATTGAACTGCAGGTGCCATTACATCGCTACGGTAATGTGAGTGTGTCTGTGTGTACCTGTGTCTTCTAGGTTACATTTCCCTGAGCTGTTTTTGCTTGAGAGAACATAATCAAGTTGTTCTTCCCCAAATTAAATCTGTAGCTAGTTTGTGACCTGAAATATGCCCTCATCCCCGTGGCATTACTTTCAGCTCACTACTAAGGATTTTGTACAGACACACACACAGATCCAAGGCAAGGGAAGCTTGGAAGGCTATGTTCTGATAGCTTCATGCAGCAACTTGACTAGAAACATTTCCTCCGCTCATCTGCTGTCTTCCTCTTTGACCTTCTCTTCCTCTCCTCCATCACCTTCTTTATTCTTCTTTTGTTTCCTTCCTCATTCCTCCATTGGTTATTCCCAAGTGTTGTGATTATCACTGTGCCTTTCTTTCTTCCAGTGCCAGACTACAGCATAAACAACAACAAAGACTGCACTGAACAAAAAAAATACACAGACAGACCCTTTCTCACACAGACACGCAGACAGGAAGGCTGACAGCTACATCTGCTAATAGACACACTTGGAGAGACTAAATAGACATCTTCCCATAGATGGAAAGACAAGAAAGCCGCCTACACACCCAGACAGCGAGGTTTTGGTGAAACATAAGCACACACAATGTGTCACCGCATACACACACTCAGTCATAATTCTAATACAGGTTGTCCCTAGTCAAAAGGAGCGAGTAGGATTCCCTCACTGATTGATGACTCACTGAGGTAATAGCTGTGGCTGTTTGGGCATCGTTATTGTCTACGCAGTGTCACCATTATACCTTAACTGATGCAGACGCAGCTACCTGAGCAGATGGGTCGTTTGGCGTCCAAATCACCAAATAAAAAGACTTACTAGTACAGGAGCATTTTGACATCCTAATGAGTCGTACACACCACATCCTGACATCTGGCACAAGGACAAAAGGACAGCACATACACTGCAGCAGCAGCAGCACAGCGCCGTACAGTACCAGACTACAAATCAGTTATGACATAATTTCCACCGCTCTAAACGTGGCTGCATTCTACTTAATATAGTTTCCAGCAAACAGATCAAACTTTTTAAGGCAAAGTTTGATCTTTGCCTTAAGAATAGAATAGTGAGGATAGAATAGTTTTTGTAAATAAGATTATTTACAAATAATATTTGTAAATAAGATTATTATTTTAATCCAACTATGGCAAATAGTTGGATTATATTTTAAATGAAGCAAAGGTAACACTTTACTGGGACAAACAGAAATAAATCCATATACAGCACATTATCAAAGTATTCATATATTGTCACAGTACAACTACAAACATCTATTTTATAGAGATTTTAGTGGATAGGGGGAGAAGAATACCTGTTTTCCAAAGATCAACCAATAAAAATCTAAATGGGTATTCAACACTGATACCCCTAAATAAAAGGCAGGCAATAGGCAGATTTTAGTCAAGATTTTGATGACGCAAAAAATTAAGTCAAATTTATTTGTATAGTGCATTTCAGCAGCAAGGCAGTTTAGTGTATTTAACATCATGATTGATGACATTATAGAGTCATCAATCATGAAACAAGCAATAAATGTTACATTTTAGCACCTCGGTGGTCACTTTAAATGGAAGGCAGGAAGTGCAATCTTGGTGAAGGAGTCTGTTAAAGAGACTCCATATTGAAGCGCTTTAGATCCAGATTTAACACAAAGATAGAAAACATAAATGACTAGATATGTTGGATGTGATCCATATCCTATAAAGAGTTTGAAAGAACCTGAAGATTTGTTGACTATCAAGGCTGTTGATATCACAAACTGCCTGTTTCTTTAAGCGTCTTAAAACCGCAAACAGAGGACGAAAGCTCTGTTTGCTTTGAAGTCTGGAGGTGTAAAACTTCTTTATCGTCCAGAACCTCAGAACCAAACAGCTATGCAATAAATATGTTTTGGTCTTCTCCACGGTGATGAGTGTTGTTTCATGTACTGTTTTGTAACTTAAGACACTCGCAGCTAGCAGTCATGGCAATAATGCCTGCAAACGGGGAATGCTCCTTAACGGCGACGTTTGTCTCAAGGCAATCGCAACATAACAGGCTTGAAATCAGCAACCTCAGCACTTTGCAGCCTTCTTTATTCTTCCTTTAACTTAACTAAAGAAATACCCCTGATATGAGGTTAGATTGTTGTTGATAGAGGTTGACTGTTGGTGGCAAACAGCACAGCAATGCTACATTACGCAAAGAGCTAGAGCAGCCTAAAAAGCCCAAAAAGAAGTTCATATTTCATTGGGATTGACATTAACTTGTTTCTCAAATTGCTAAGTGACTCATAAATGCAGTGAATGACAGCTCTTCCTTTATCATCTCCAGATGTTCTGACATGTTTTCTTTTCTGCAAGCTAAAACGTAGGTGGTGGTTAGTTTTTAGCAATGATTGAATGTTGTGTTAAATATATTTGTCTGTACATGCTGAATCACAAAGAGCAAAACACACAGAGGTAATGGTTTTTAATGTCTTCTTATTGCATGTATTGAACAGTTAATGTTTGTAATACTTTAAACAGCACAGGGTGTGCAACATGTCAGAGAACAGGTTTAATGTCAGTAGGCTGTAGGCCAGTCTAACCAGCTGCATTTCACTATTGTAGTATAACTTGAGCAAAAAAATAAGAAAAAATCTAAAACCTTTCAGAGGTTTTCAGAGAAATGAGGGCACCCTAGGAGTTTTTCAGGTTGTACTTCTTTTCTAGTAATCTCCTTTCCTTTCCAGCTAAATTTATAACTCACTGAAACCACCTGAAGATCCCCCGTAGGCCACCGCAATAATGAGACATGACTCTTTTGTTATGTTTTGTGAGAGAAACAAATGTAACTTCAGTCTCCAGACCTCTTTTTGGCGCTTCAGGCAGGTTGGTAAGGAACACTGCAGGCTTATTTTTCTTGAGTTTATTTGATCATTTGCTCTCATTGATATTTGGGAAAGTCATGTCCTGTATACTGCTTGATGTCTCAGTAGAGTGTACTCATCATTACACCTGAGCTGAGTTTAATGGGTTAGGTGAGAACACTTGAATTAGCCTCTAGTTCACTGAGTGTTGTATTTGCCCTCATAGTGTGTGACAATGCTTATCAAAAAAATTAATAATAATTAATTCAATACATTTTAAAAACAATAACTACTTCCTGTCCTCCTGATTCTGAGCCATTCCATTATGGATATCTTGTACATAATGACTCGTTAATAACAGTGGCGTATGGTCAAGTGGTGACACAAAGTTATAAAGTTAAATGTCATGATGTGTTCTTTTATTGGAAAGAAATTATAAAAAGTGGAAAACTCAACACCAAAGTCTTAAAAATGGTCTTCACCCAAATTCCTGGGAAAGTTTGTAGCAAACGATTGTTATTGGAGCCCTTGATGGAGGCATGACCACATTGCTGATTGGTCCATGTTTATTTCCCTGGCAACACTCCCTGTCTCTGTAACCTAGAGAGGGCAGAAACTTCTGGTTCTGGCCAGATTTAAAAGCCACAATGCCAACTCACTGCAACCCCACGTCTCTGAATGCTACATTTCTATTATCCTTCAATGTATGCCATTAAGACCAGGGATTAGGCAGAGGGAGAGTTACAGAACAACCACAACAAATTGACAGAGTTCTTGTAAAAGTGAAGAAAAAACAAAAACCTCACACACAGTCACACATGTTCACTCATATATCCACAACACAGCTTTTTTTTTTTTTTTTTGTCCTTTTTTTGCTAATGTATTGTGGCTCTCTATCTTATACTGTGGTGCATAAAAGGAAAAATGGAGTCTCAAACGGTTTCACAAACTGTGAGGGAGAAAGGGATTGTGCCAAATCAAAGAAATGAAAAATGGCTTCTCTCACATCTATTCTAAATGAAAAAACAAAGAAAAAGCCCTGATATCCTCAGCTAACAAAAAGGCTGACTAAAAACATTACATCTGTGGCACCAGCCTACTTAACTAGCGCATCTAACAGAAACAAACCTCCGTGTGAAAAACTTACCTACTCCTCAAACTCCCACAGCAAACTTTTAAACAAAAGACAATGCTCCAGAGCAGCAGCACTGCTGTACTCAGCATTCATCTGCTAGGAGCAGAAGTAGAGCCCAGAGCCACAGGTGAGGCTTTTTCATTGGGTAGACCTGAGTCTTAGTTTGTCTTTTAAAATTTTCTATCCATTCAGAGCTTAAATTTTCAAAATTCCTGCATTTTGAACCTGAGGAGAAACATGAAAAAAGGGGTAGGAGAAAAACTAACAGTCTGCAAGACATGTAACAAAATTTCAGATTCTTCCGTTTGCATAGTCATTATAAACAAGGTATAGTTCTCCATCATCTGAACTAAATGGGAACAAAAATTTAGCTAATGAGTTAGAACCACCAACTTCATACTTTAACTGGGGATTAAGCCTGTACTGTTTCAATTAAATTGGTCACAAAAATTAATACCACCAGCTTCATAAAGTTAATCCTGATGGAAAAGCTTTAATCAAACATAGTAGCCCTGATATGGAGAATTCTAGATCTAATTGCATTCAAATGTTGGGTAGTTTAGTCACAAAAATTTGTCTCCTTGTTATACAAATGCACACGCTGGTTGTGTTGGCATCACAAATGTGTGCAAAACTCAATATTCTGCTAATGTTGAAAAAATATAATTTTGCAATTGTAATGTTTCCATTAAATAAGAAATGTAATTAAAATCATACAGATAAGTTTGTTCATGCAATGTCATTAAAAAAACAAACATACATTGATCTGTTAACGGTTCTTGCTTTAACGTTTAAACTTTTGTGAACATGTATGCATTAGCTGGCATTTGTACATTTGGTCATACTCAAAACCAATAAATCCAAACTTTCTAAACTCTGACACTTACTATGAAATAAACTCAAATGACAGGTCAAGCCTACATGGTGGTTTACTCATTGTACCTGAACGAGGGATGGTTTCTGACGGTGTTTGTCTCAGATGCTACATCATTTGTCTTCCAGGTCACATGATTTGCTGGTTTATACGAATAGTTTGTGTCTGATATATGCAGAAGATGGCCACTGTTGTGACTGAAATGTCCTCCTGCAGCTCTATCCACTGCATATGACCTAGGGGTTGAACTAGCACCATGGACAGTGCCTGGAGTTGTCCAATGTTTCTCACCATTTAACTTTGAGAACCATGTCGTGCCTCAATTCTGTACAGGCAGATTCCTCACAATTAAAATAAAAAGGGTTGCTTCTGTTCTGTAAGCCTTGTCTGCAAAAACAGGTGGTAATTGTGATGCACAAATCTTAGCTACCTCTGCAAAGGTCTGAAAATTAGCCACTGTACCCTTTTGCTCAGCTGTAGGAGAGGGCTGTAAATATGAGACTAAAAAAGATTTAGATTTTTAGGTGGTTTATTTTAGTAGTTTGGATGGAAATGCTCTAAACTTTATACCTTGTGCGGCTAAAACAAGTTTGTTTCACAGTTTTTTTTGTTTTGTTTTTTTCTTTAAATAAATATTTATGGGAACGCCTTGGGGTTCTCCCGGAGGAACTGGAAGAAGTGGCTGGGGAGTGGGAAGTCTGGGGCTCCCTTCTTAAGCTGTTACCCCCGCAACCCAACTCCGGATAAGCGGAAGACGATGGATGGATAAATATTTAATATTTAAATATTATTTAAACACTGAAGGTGTATTGGGATCTTATAATGGCTAACATTGTCAATTCATAAAAAATAGACAGCTATCAGCTTTTATCGGCAGGTCAGGTTTTTAAAATATTGCTGATTGGCCAGAAAATGGTAATTGCTGCATCCTTTCTGCAGAAAAATCCTAAATCTATGTCCATCGACTATTCCACCCAACCATCACTCTCTTATTCTCCCATGAACTTGAGGCTGACCCCCGACCTCTCACAGGGGGCAGTTCACCTATTTCTAGTTGAGAATAATGACCTTAGATTTAGAGGAGCTGACTCTAATCGCGGATGTTTCACACTCAGCAGGGAACCACTTTAGCACTTGCTGGAGGTCATAACCTGAAGTAGCCAACGTAACCCAAGGATTCCCCCAGAAAGCTTAAGCCTGGTGGTTGTGTGCAAGGGCAGTCATTCATTCAATGACTCATCATCGTTTTGAGTTAAAAAATGTTTAAAGTTGACAGGAAATTTTAAAAGATCTCTTGATAATTATGTGCAAAGACTGGAAGATTAATACCTGAACACCAACAAAAATGTCTTAAAAAATGCAAAGATTTTAAAAAGACTTTAAAAAAATACGCAACTCCCCCTGGTGGGGGCACAAGTAAAGCCTGGTGGCCCGCCAGGCTTATAAAACACTAAGGGAAACCCTATAAACATTAGCGAAAAGCAGCAGAGATCCTTAATCTCCTCATCATGACAAACTGGACCGGTGACAAGGGGGAAGGTCAATGGTGAACTGGGAGCAGGCTGGACTTTGTGCCAAGAATATTTCGGATCTTGTTTCGGGCATAAAATCATTGGAATACCTCCATGCAGACTTTACTAGCATTACAGAAACCAAACTGTTTTTATAATTACTCGCCTCCTTTTTGCAGATAATTAGGGTTGGAAGCCCTTCTTCTTCACTCTAAAGACTCCCACATATTTAACTCAAAGCTAAACGGTTAATGCGTGGTCACATGGTTGCAGATCTTCGGTTTTCAAACACCTTTCGTACAACTTCACAAACCACCAGGGAGGCACCCCTCCTTCTTCAGTATTTATCACCCTCTGACACGCCAGGGTTCCCCCTCCTTCCTTCCCTCTCTTTTGGTTACGAAACCGTCAGAGAAAGCACCACACTTTTTCTGCAGACAGTCGCCTCAACGGACAACATCATTACAATTTCCAAGCAGAAATTTTTAGCCATTTCACATGTTACAGTAGTTATTTTGTAAATACGAGCAGAAAAGTACACAACCTCTCACCGTTCACCTGATCGATACAAAAACTGAATAGAGAAAGCGGACTAGTTGAAGAGAAATATCAACAATGAAATCTGAGCGAATTTCTCCATAAAAAACGCAGACTTCTGACCAATTGCACAACACTTAGCACAGATCTCCATTGAAATGGTTCAATTTGGGCCTGGTGTCGAGTTCAGCAATGATGTGATGCTTGTCACGTCAGAGAGCCGATTTCGGCACTTCAGATGAAGTCTGTGGGATCCTCAATCCTCTGCTCCCTTCGCTTTAGTAGGTTCTCTGGCTGGATCACTTCAAAACTTTAATATTACTACTGGCCTGAAGGAATAATCTGGTAAATTTATTGACTACTTGAAACCTCAATCTGGTAGGTGTATGAACATTTTCCAAATAAGAGTCGACTAAAATAAAATTTTTAGACACTGAAACCAGTGATCAAGACAAACAGTCACATGTACCCAGATTTTTTTTTTTTGTAGATGTTATCACGCAAGTCTGAATATTTTTGCAGAGGTGTCAACACAGATCGGATCTCTGTGCCACTTAGGGTTATGTGGACACGATGGCAACAAGCCTCTGAAATCAACTGTGCCTGCTGGTGTTTTGAGAGCAAACCCTGAACATTATGATCTTTGTTTTCAAATTGTAGCTTAGGATTCTGAGCTACAATTTGAACTACAATTTGAGCTACAATCCACCAACTGTGGATTCTGAGTCCACAGTTGGTGGACGAGACGAGTGCAGAGGAGGCGCACTTGCTTTCGTTTTGAGTCAGTCACAACTCAACAAAGGCAAACAGGAGAGCTGAGTTGGCTTGCAACGTGACATCTTCCCCAAACATTGACGAGGTGCGTCTCCACCTGAGCTTCACCGCGATGTTAAACAGCAGGATGTTGGCGTGAAGAAGCTGACTAATAAAAAAACAAATAGGCACTAGGACCCAGTGGCAAGAGCGCGAGTAGGCAGGCAGAGTGGGGCTGAGTCACTGCATGTGTCTGAGAGGCAGTCAGAAACAGAGCAGAGCAAGGGAGAGCAGAGGTGATCTTAGTTTCATCAGCACAGGATAACACAACCATGATGGGTTGATTTTTGGGGGTTGGGGAGGCGGTTGGGTTTGGAAGTGTGCATTTGCCACCACTTGCTCAGCCATGGAGACCAACAAAGTTCTTCATTTTGTGCCTTCCGGTGAGTATATATCAAAAGCTCCTGAGAGCTGCTTCTCCGCTGTGCACGACACGGCAATCACTGGGAGAACCTTGGGGTTCCCTTCCTCATGAAACCTGAGAACCCCCCTGGTGCAAAACATATGCAGCCCACTTCAACTTCCACTCTGAGGCATGGCAGATGTCTACGTGGATGCGTTCCATTGCACATACTTGGCAAATCGGGAGTTTGATCAATTTGTGTTCAGAGGAATGTGGCAATATAGCGGACACAGACAGGAAACTGATTCTTTTTCATTTTCGAGAAGACAGAGAGCTGTGGCAGCTGTGTTCTGCTTGTAGAAATTGAGTTTTTTGGGGGGTTTTCTCTGTGAAAACACATTTGTGTGCGTGTACACGCATGTGTGCAAAAGTGTGCATTCTCTTGTTGTTTATGTCTGGTATGCGGCACCAGAGGTTCCTGTCGTTTTTTTCTCTTTTTTTTTTTCCCCCAGCAGTTGAGGAACTGAACCTTGAGAAACAGTTGCATTGCAAACCCTTGCAGCAACGCAAGTGTACCTGTCGAGACCGTGCACAGCCGGAATGCAGAAGGAGCATGTGTTGCATTGGTGGGCTCCTGCATGATAAGTAGAGAAAGACCGACAGCATGCATTGAACAGTGTGTCCGTGCTCCCATGCAAAGGAGAGATGCACATCTGTTCTCCTCTGGATGTTTCTCTCTACCTACATCAAAAAACAGGACTTAAGAACGTATCGATCCTTAACGGTGCCTGTGGGTTTTCTTTTGTTTTTTTGTTTTAAATTTTATACACACTTGCGTGTGCGTGCATGTGTGTGTGAGAGAAGACAGATTAGTGTTGCTGACAGCCACAAGAGAGCAGCGAATGCCCCCCCAAGCCCTCAATGTAAGTCCAAAGAGAACCCAAAGCCCATTTGGAGGTGTGATGCGGCTGCCTCCTCACTTTCATTTTGTCTAAGGCTGAACAGAATACTGCAACTCCTGGTGTTTTTTTTTTTTTTTTCTCCCTCTCCCTCTGTGTGTGTGTTTTACTTGAACATTACTTGGAATTCTGTGACAGCAAAAATACTATGTCTGCTTGTGAATGAGCACCGGGTTGTGTGTTTGTGTACATACACTATAGGTATTTGTTGGACTTCAGTTGCGTGTTTGTGTGTGTTCGGTGTGTGTTTTCAGCAGATGCATTGTGCGATCTAACTACATCAGAGTGTCGAGGTGTGATGGACACTGACGTGACTTGTCCTCTGAAGAGTAATTTGCATTCATTTGCCTGCGAGCTGATTAGGTGGAGGTGACAGGTTGGATCCTTGCAGCAGAACAATTTGGTTCCGTTTCCTAAACGGCTTGTCACGCAGGAAAGGTTGATGGCTAAAAAAACACCGTTCAGAAACGGGAGGATTTCTAGTTGCCCATTTAATGATGATTCTATTCTGTGTTAGTTGACCTTGGTTTTATAATGCTGATATTGTTTACAGAAAATCTTGTATCTGTAGGAATTTGATGGCATTATTGTTCATCTCTAGTTACTAAACAATTACATTTACAAAGGATTAGATTTTATTTATTTATTTATTTTTTTTCATCTCCAAATTTACTGCCCTCTGTATTTTTGGAATAAAGCAGGGCAAGCTGCTCTGTGCAACAAAAATCTCAGGATCCATGGCGTTGGAACATGATGTCCAACTGAAGGTACAGCTCGCTCTGGCCTGGAAAATGAAGCAAAGCTTTAACTAGCATTATGCAAATGGAGACATATTTTGCAAACAGATAATCATGTTACATTATTCACCCGCTGTCTAACGGGTTTCTACTTGCATTTTATCTTTTTTTGGGGGGGGGGGCAAGGTCAGAAGACATAAGTTTCACTTTTTGGATTTGAAAATTGCCACAAGGCTTCTGCATGTAGCGACACTGCAGTCAGCTTCACTATTGCTCTGATCTGTGGTTTTTTGCTTTCTTGCTCCTATTAACCAGCAACAAACTTCTCCTGCTTATGACAATGCCTTAGAGAACTGTGCAAATCATTTCCATTTTAAATAACGTTTTCATTTCTGTCTAGCAGCATTGATGTAAATATTTATTTAGAAATATACTTACAATTTTTTAAAACAATTTCTCTCTGGGTTATGACCATAACTAACTTACACAAGTAACCTTCAAATGACTTTGCTTTGCATAAGTGGGAAAACTCCACGAGTCGATGAGAAACAGAAATATTTGCATCATTTTTCAGGTGTGAATAATATTTTGATCACATAAGAATATTGAAGACAAGTTTTCACATTTATCAGTATTTACGTAACAACTGGAGATGAAATGGTTTATCCAGCTCATGAGATGAAGCAATATCTGACAGAAGATTTTTGGAATACTTATGGAAAAACAAAGGATGCTTCTTTTGTTTTTGTTTTAATGATTACAAAAATAATTTCACAAGCCATGAAACAAGTTTCCAAGACTCTAATCAGGATAGAATTATCCAGTTCAGGCTCAACCTACCTACCTACTGTTCCAATTATGCGATTTAAGGCAGTTTTATTCCAAAATAATAAATAAAATGCATTTAGAAAGTGATATTTCTGGGTTTTTGCTAACATAAAAAGGCGCAATTAACCTACAGTGCCTTTTCAGGTTTCACCAGTTGAGTTTTTTTTAATTTTTTTTACTTGATATGAGAAAATGCAGTCCATACTTATTAAAATAGTGAAATGTGGGCAGTAAGAGGCTTTGAAGCTGCCACAGTCATTAGCGGGTAATTGTTAGCCATTGGCAGTATGCTCTATGCAGTTTCAAAATCGTGGGTATGTGGTCTATCATTCTCATTGTTACTTTTTTCTACCAAGTACCAAAATGCAAACACATAAAGGGCATAAGAGGGGGGTAGACTTCTTATCACTGAGTTGCCAGTTAGCCTGTCAAGTTGTCTTTATTAGTCAACTCTGTCGACACATCAGTCTAGTTCAAGACCGCCTGTCAGTCTTACGTCACATCATCGGGTCTGGTCCACATGTAGCCGGGTATCTGGGAAATCAAACGCATTTCTACCCGTTTCAGCCTTTGGTCTTCATGTAAACTATGTTTAATGTCACTAAAAACGATTATTTAGAAAAACTCAAAGTGGAGATTTGAGAAAACTCAGTGTTCGTTTTTGCATGTGTACATGGGAAAGCAAAGATTTAGCATCCTGTGAATTGTAGTCTGACACACAGTTGCTTTCACACAATTTCCAATCAGCATTGTCTTGTGTAAATAATTTTATATACCAATATGCAATTTAAAAGTAGTACAACCTTTAAATCAGTCCACATAAATAAACCACCTGGTGCCGTGATTAATTTCTAACAGGAAGTTGTGGTTCTTTGGGAAAAATCTGATTGGCTGAAAGGTTTTAGCTTTGCGCTACACTGCCCTCTATGGGTCTGGTATGTTTAGAATATCGCTCAGGGGTGGATCTGTGTGGATGAAAACTTTACTGAAACCACTCTTGTGTGTGCAGTAATACTTTAAACAATCTGGCAAAGATATACATTTTTACAAAGACATCTTCATCTTGGAGGTCATCATGAGAGATTACACTTAGTTTACTAGTTGTCATATGCTGGCACAGGTTTTCCCCGAGAGAACCCATTAAGCCTGGTGGAAGGGGGCGCTGTAATGCAGCCCACCATGTTTTTGTGCTAAAGAATCTTAAAAGTTACAAAAATTTGGAAGTGCACAAGCAGAAGCAGTAATTGGAATTAATAGCTTGAAGCAGACAGGCAGTCGGAATCGGTGTGCACCCTCTCATGGTTCAACAAGCCAAATATAAACTTAGGCTATTTGGTCTTTACTGTCACTGTTAATGCTGTATAAAAAAACATATTTAAAATAAACACTTAGCATGGTGTGGGGCAAGTAAAACCCGGTGGCCCACCGGACTGAAAATACACTAAGGGAAACCTGGCTGACATTCTAAAATCCAAGATCTGGGATTTTACTATCCAAGATCTTGTTCTACGCAATCATGGTTAGACACTAAATGGTAGTATCTTTTTCTTTTTAGTTGTTTCATGTATAGATATGTCATTGCATTTAGGTTAAGATGATTTATAAGTTTCAGAGTCAAGACTGGAGTGAAAATGGCCCTGGCTAACCAAAGAAAGGCAAAGTATTAGTTCCTAAACCCACAAGCCAAGTCCACAGCTTTGTAATCTTTTTTGTTTTAAACTTTTCGATTTAACGACCATAAATGCAACATAAAGCTGTCCTGTTACAGCCAAGTGTCAATGGTCTGGTGTGACAGAAAACCAAACGATCGGTGCTGCAGCCATGACCTGCAGAACCCGAAGGCATCAGCATGGACGACACGTAGTGACGGTGGGAATTGGTACTTGGACCATGTGGATAGTGGAGGTGTGCGCGCTTCAAGATAGATGACGAGTTCCTGCGTGCATGTGTGCACTATAGATGTGACGGTGATCTCTGATCAGTATTCACCGCTGGCAAACAGACCTCTGAAGCTCCAGCTTCCGAGCACAGCCATCTGGGCAGAGGAGAGGCGCGCGTCAACACACACATACAAATCACCGTACAGTACCGGGCGCGTACGCACACACCGACACTAAAATGTCCCAAAACCACCTCCATGCAAGACATGACAAGTCGGTCTCACAGGCAGGAGAGCGCTCACACATTCACACAATCCTCACAAAAAGCGGCTGCGTCGGACATTTACCGTTCAGATTTCTTCCCCCAAATCATTCCCACTGTCCGAAATCATTTGTTAATGTAAACACAGGTAACATTTATGGTCATGTGTCGGCACAAACACTAATCACTGCAGGGCTCAATACTGTGTTAGAAATGTTTACTCTGCATCTCACTACGTCACACCTTCATCTAACTGTTAAATTAGTAATTGATTAATCAGATAAAAAAATGACACATCCTGCTGATTTTCTTTAACTACTTAAACCTTTTTTACACATTGCTAGAAACGCATAAAAAAAACATTTTATTACCTGGAATGGAATAACGTTGCATTCATTTACTGTAGACTTAATCATTTGTAGCAAAAGATGCAGCTTTCTCATGGAGTTTGAACCAGCTGATGTTAAAACTCTGCCACTTGAGGAGTTTTTGGTAGAAAATATTTACAGATGGATTTATTTTACATGCAAAATGTATATCACTTAATTAGTGCTTTTAATATGTTCTTTCAGCAAAATGGCCTTTTTTGAGTGTTAACCGATTACTAAATTAGTTGACGATTATTTTATTGATCAATTCTTCACAACTACTCAGAAAAATTGTTTCATCCCTACTTTAAAATGTAGCTTGGACATGTTTGCTCTATATACTTGACAAGCAATTTTAGACAATTTCAAGACATATTTTTCGAAGATTATAGCAAATTTAAAGGGTAAAAAATATAACACCACAAAATCATTTTACAACTATGCATGTATGCATGTACAGAAAACCCTGACACTGACTCTGGCTTTCAGATTACTTAAGCAGCACCTCTCTCTCCCCCACACAGACACACACTCTTTCATCTGCATGTTTGAATCCTTATCACACACAAGAAGATGGGACACACTGTGCCACAGCCTGCTGTGTACTTCTGAAGAATCATCCTAGACTCTACTGATAAATTGCTGCCTTTAAATTTTGGTCTTTTTTTTTTTTTCTTTTTTTTTTTTCAAACAATCAAAGATCAAATTTCTTTGACATAATTTGGGTCTGTCCAGACAAACCCCCGCCCGTTAATTACTACGAAGAGCTCTTAAAATGTGAAATCAGTGACTTCAACATCAGATTCACTTTTTTAAAATAATTATTTAAATGAAGGTAAAGACTTTTACGTTTTCACACTTTTCCCATATTGACATTGAAATAAAATGACTAGAAAAATACAAAATAAAAAAAATTGTGATGTTTTGGTTTTAGCCCCTGCTTTTAAATTGAAATGTACTCAAAGTGGTAAGAAGGATTTTGTAGAAATACATGTTATGAAAAAATGCTGAAAATGAATTTAGTTCTAATATAGTCGCGTCTTTGCAGAGGTAAAACAGAACATAGGTTTGTATATGAGCGAAGAGCTTCGATTGTATATTACGAGCATAAATCCAGATTTCAACTTTTCCCCACTAATTAATGGCAATAGAAATAATTTTTCTTTTATTCCCTTAATCTCAGAGCAGCGTCTCAGTGTCTAAACTGATTGTATTTGTACTCAGACTTCTCTCATCAGACTCATATGTTTTAGGTGACTGAACAATAGAACGAGTGAAAGAACTGCTCCCCTATGTTTAAAACTCAGAGAGAAAACGCCCCCATTTTGTAACATAATCAAGCAGACATGACTCTAGAGGTTTCTGCTGTATCACCCAAACATGCCTCAGTAATTAAACTATGTTGGTACATGCTGTTCTTTTTGTTGAATACTTTTAAAGTCCAGTTTACTCTACAACATTGATAATATATAAATATATATCTATCAGCTATGCAATAGTCAATCAGTTTATTCACTCGATTAACAAGCACGTTCTCTTAAAACTTTTACTATCCACAAGTGAAACGGAAGCTGAACAAAGTCAAAACTGCTACATTTATAGATATAGAAAATGTATTTCCCGAGAAATACAGCGCCATATTTATTAGATCAACAATGTAACAACAATGTAAGTTGCAAACAATATATCATTCCCCTGATTAAGTCATGAGTGAATAAGACTTAATTTTTTTTCTTATAAGTTGTTTTGAGTTGATTTATAGTAGACCATTTTTTCAATTCCTTTTCCAAACTGTCCTTCATACTCTGCCAATTTGTGATAGTCTGCAGAGTTTTACTTTTGAAATCATACTGCCTTCTGTTACTTCTGTCACTTGAGCTTAAGACAAAGAAATTTTGTAAATTAACTTGGAAATAATCTCTTTCTGGTTTTGAAAACAACTAATAGCATTTTTAAATTAACCAAATCCTTTAGTCTCAAGATGTTTGAATGAACAATTTATTAGTATGTTCTCTTGCATTTATAGAGAACTCATAGCTTGCTTTTCTGTAACACACAAAGGCTTTGTATTGGTTTTCATATGATGGCACGTGTTCCCCCACACCACAATGCAAAAAGTCCCTTTTCAAAAACAACAAAAAAGGTACAAAAATAGGGTATAAGTTTCTTAAAATAAGAAAAATTATCAACCAAAAGAACAAGAAAATTTATCTTGTCAAGATTTTCCAAAACAAGAAAAAATATCGAACTACAAATATCTTACAATTTGTGTATTTTTACATAAAACAAACCAATTTTACTTGCACAAGTAAAATGTATTTTATTTTAAGACATTCTGAAATAAAGAAAATGTTACTTGACATTACATTTCTTGAAACTAGCATCTAAAACTAGTTTACTTTTATTGTTGCAAAAGATTAAAATATATATTTTGTCATTGCGTATTTTACTCAAGGTTCTTATGCTAAGGCAAAAATCCAAAAATGTATCCTGTCAAGAGGACAATTATTAAATAATTTATAGTTTTAATTATCTGAAGAGATTAAGTGATTGTGCTTGAAATAAGAACATTTTACTTAGACAAAATAAGTTCTAGACTTGACGTTTGCTTTGTAAATATTGATTTTCTAGTATATATTTGCTCATAATTAACATTTTCTTATTATCAAGCTTTTAATTCTTACTGAGATAATTAAGTTTAAAAACACTTAAAATAAGAAATATTCTAACATAAAAACCTCTTGGTGAGAAAAATTATCTTGTCAGGAAACAAGCAGAAATCTCTTAAAGATATTTAATCTTACTAAGATTTCAGTTTTTACAGTGCATCATACATTATACCAGATACAGAGCAACAAATGAGTAATGATCTTAAACATTTTTACTTTGTTTCTTTTGGAAATGATTTTCTGCCTTACTTTTTCGCTGGCGATGGTAAGGAGTTACCAATCACTTTTACCTTGTAGAACTACCATGTTTTTCTGTGCTTCATAGAAAAGTCACAATTCAGTTCTGTATAATTGAGACAACATTGAAGGCTTCTTTTTCTTAAAAATCAAGGCATGTTTTTAGACATGTAAACTTGTTTTTCCCACTGGAAAATGTTTTTGGTCATTTTGCTCTAATCTTAATGGCATTTTGCAAACTGTGTGCCGTGCTGTCCTTTTCTTCATAGTTTATTCATCTGTTTATTCAGAACCCTGTGTCTCATCTGCATGTCCTTGGTGAGAATTTTAATTTCATCTTTGAAAAGCGAAACAGAGTTGACATAATTTACCAGTCAAATCACTTGTGGGTTTTAAAACATTCAAATGTTAGTTTTCACAGATATTCATCTTCTGAAACTCTTTGCCGTGAAAACATTTTCAGTAAAATTGGCAGTTTGAACTAAAGTAGGTTTCCCAAAAATGTTTTGAATTTGGCTCTACCTGCTGTTGTAGTTGTAAATTAACGGTTAGCATGAGCAACATTTTTCAGCTTATAATCAAAATGTGTGGGTAAGATATGCTACCAAAATGAGAATAATATTTTGAAATTATTTATTGATCATTACTTTCAAAAGGGAGTACTATGTATTTTCCAGGCACATTGTACCATTTTATAGCACAATCAATTAACTGTTATCTTGAGTTGTGATAAAAAAAATGCTATGTTCATATCAAATATGACTTAAAAAGCATTAAAATCATTGAATGCCTTGAAATTGGGCCTCTGTCTCTTTAAACTCCTTTTCTTCCTGAAACTTCAGGAAGTGATCACAACATGGCTCCTCTATTCTCCCTTTAAAAAACCTTTTTACCAGCGTTAGTTTGCTAATTTCTGCTGGCTAGTCGGAAGGAGCAGAGTGAGGTAGTGACGGGGTAGAGCTGCTCTGTGAGGAGGAAGCTCAGTAGCTTGGAAACTGCACCTCAAAGGTGGAGCTAAGTCCAACCAGGTGTATTGCACAGCTGAATGGTTGCCGTGGCAATTAAAGGATTTCTCAAACATGCATGAAATAATCACATGACTCCAAAACACTCCAGGTGTGTTTTGATGAGAGAACATTATAACATGATGCAAAGTTCAAAAAAGTTGATCTTGCATAACTCTGCCCTTTTAAGTTATGATTTAATTAAATATTTTAATAACATCCAGTACTGTCCATAATTGGGTTTGCTGGTGAACCTGTATAATAAATATTTTTAAAAATTAAGTTCAATGGAGTTTTAGAAAATGTTTGGTGTTATGAAGCCAAACAACCTCAGACAAAATCCATCTTCTTTTTAAAAACCAGTCTCAAAGCGTTAATTTGACAAACGCAGGGAAAAACAATAGTACCATTATTCTGGTACAAAGCAAGCTGTGGCCGTCACTTTGCACAGGATGACTTGTCTTAACTGAAGCTCACTTCGCTGAGCAAAGGAAGCAGGACTAAACATGGGCAAGGTATGAGTTTCACTTCCTGTTCAGTATTGATCTCACATGGCTTGCGAGATGACACAGCCTCTCCTCCACAGAACAATGCTCTCGACCCGGAGCGCCGTCACTCGTAGCCAAACCAAACAAAATTCACCCCGACAAACAGAACCCAGCAAAGAGGTAGATGCAAAGTTCTGCTGCTCCTTTTCCCCCCAAAATGATAATTACTACAAGATGGTTGTACTTTGCCCATGTTGATGAATTCTCAAACCACTAATGTAAAGCTTCCCCTTTTTTCATTCACAAGTCAAAAAATACCAGTAAGCAGCACAGTTTTTTTTTTGTTTTTTTTCCCCCCCCCTCCAATCGGGAAGAGGCTAAACTTGGCGAGATGTTGGCACAGAATGCTCACGACCATGTTTGTGTTACCTCACTGAAAAACATATGTGAGCTAGCAGGCACATGCTCCACGTCTCACAGCGCTTAAACAAGACGCATCCACCTCGTAGAAACAAATTGCACTATGTAGTACAACGATTCCTGCAGACAAGGTTGCTGCTGCCACTGAAGGCTGGTATTGATTATGGCGTACTTCTGTTTTCATACAGCTGTTGACAGCTGAGACCTTTCATGCCGTTCCCTGAAACTATGCGTAACGTCCCTCTTTGTCCTTGAAGCGGCACCAAGTTATGCCCATTTGCTGCAGCCGCCGAAATCTCTTCAATGTTTTTTGTCATTCGGCGTAGTTCAGCATAATGATGTCTGCGGAGAGAGGCTGCTGGAGCCGTTTGGCGGTTATATAATAGATGTAAACGACAGTGACTTAATGGCTTTTCTCTGGATTAAAGGCACGCCATCATAAAAACAGTTCACGCCGAGTGACAAGGGCAAAAGGGTCTCACCTGCCGTCATAAGAGGAGAACAAAGTAGGACAGGGCTCCTAAAACTGCTCAGATTTGTACTTATTTCCATCTGTGCTCCATTCATTTGATTAAAACAGTCACTTGGTTTTATATCCTGTTTCAAATGTCAAGCTTTATACCCATTGTAAAACCCGAAGACAAGACATGATGAGGAACACAAGTTAATGCAGCACAGAACACGATTTTATTTTGCCTAGAAACTGTGCCCGTGTGGTTCCGCCGGTGGGGGGGTCGACAACACAAACGAAGAGCGGTGAGATGTGCATCAGATGGCGGAGAGGACGGAATAGCTTTCAGTAAATGTTTGTATGGAGAAAAGCAGACTTGAAAGAGAGACAGTGGCCTGGCTTTAATCGAGCCAAAAGAAAAGAGGGTAGCGAGCGAGGGAGGGATGGAGGTGGAGGGGTGCAAGCAATTAGCAGGAATCCCCCAGCACTGGAGTTTTTTTTTTTTTATATATATAACTCATTGCCCCTCTCCCATGAAAATTAAGGCAGTCAATTTCTGGAGTGAGTGGCTGGCATGGATGTATTAGTGCGTGTGTCTGGATGTAGTCGCCGCCTCGATAAATGCAACAAACACACAAACTGTTCTTGCTGCGGTGAAGAGGCATAATCCTTTAACTCAGTGGCGCTGTGAGAAAATAGCAGATGACAGAAAAAAAAAAAAAAAACGGGCAGGAGACGAAGTAATATGGAAAGATGCGAAAATTGAAAATTATGCGCGCGCACAGTACCATCAAGAGGAAGAAAGGAGTCCGAGGCGAGTTTATTATGGCTAACTAAAACTGGCAAAAACTGACACTAATATTCCTGTTAACATTTAGTTAACTGGGATAAATAAACTGTAACTAATGGGGGAAAACAATGACTAACTGAAACTATATCATACGTTTGTAAAACTAAAACATGACGCCTTATAATTTATTTTCAAGTTCACAAATCTACCTTTGGAGCGGATTTCTTTCTTGGCACAAACAGTTTAAATGGTTTGTTTGAAAATTACAGCACTCCATTCTCCAACTGGTGGCTCAAAAGTGTGGAGAAAAAACCAGAGTCAGATGGTTTTTTTAATATTTGAATCAACTTTTTGAAAATGGTATGTTCTGTTGAGTATTCATTGAATACATGACCACAATACAATACTTTGACCTTTTTGAATTCTGCATCTGAAAATGTACCAAAGTATGAAAGAACTAAAACTACTACTATAACTGGTTAAAACTAAACGATATTTAACTAATACCTAATCAAAACTAGCAAACACACTCTTGAGAGCCAATCAAAACTAACTGATCTAGACAAACAAAAAGACACAATGAAATTAAACTATCATGAAAAAACCCAGAACCGTTATAATCCTGGTCCGAGGTCTAGTGATCTCTTGAAACTTCTTCCAAGATGAAGAAACAAGGATTCTGGGATGGATCCAGACATTTGAACACAAAAACAAATACTTTTGGGTTCCAGTAAGCAGAAACTCAATTTGCTAGAGAAAGAACAGGAGGAACCATCATGGAAGGACAAATTTCTGCATGTGCCACAGACAGAAGACAGTGGCTAGAACAGGCTGGACAATGGAGAAGAACGAATCATGGCCGCTCAGAGGCAGACACTCGGCACAACGGCAGTAGAGGTCAGGCTCTACCCCACCAGGCAGAATGTACCTTTGTTCTTTCTTTCTTCTCTCATTTCTCCTGCTTAGTTGTAAAAATCACTGTATTCCTTTAAAGATTGGCATGAAGTATCTTTGGACACCTCGTTTGTTGTTTAAAAGAATTACAGATTTACAGGAGTTGACAGGAAGTTGGCATAGGGGTGGCAATAAATCCAAGTCACAAAACGGTATGACGCATGATACTGGGCTGATGACAACAGAACGAAACATAGAGTAAGCGTTGTCCATTTCAGGTTGCATCAGTTGGCCTATTTTAGATTTCAAACTAGACATGATCAAAAATGGTCCAAGCTCTTAAAAGCTTTAGTTTACTGGTTGCCAGCTTCACCATCATTATGAGCTAACAGCTAACTTCAAGTATTCACAGTTTTTTCCCCAACTTTACAGATTGTTCATCTCTGGCAGCTTTTCTATCTACACAATATCCAATATTCAGTCTAGTCTTCATCAATACTTTTCAACCTTTATAGTGTTTACCATAAAGTCAACTCTGCCATAAAAGTAGGTTACAGATTCAAGAGCTACTTTGTTACTTAAAAGCAAGTTTAACAAACATTTTTCTCATGGCGTGTCGGGCTTAATACATACATTCAGATCCGTGACTCTTAATAGGTCACATTTGCTGCCCTTCATCAGATGATGTCACCTGCTGACAATAACAGGATAAACCTGTTGAAGTTCAGTTGTTTGTCTAAGGCAGACTTTCACTTTGACAGGAAATAGCTTCTAGATGATGGTGTGACATCTACTCCCATGAGGCGTAACATCCCTAGAGTTAATATTAACTCTGCCATTTCACATAGACCCATATTGTTTTCTGTGTTCATTTGTGCTCTGCTGTTTAAATGTTGGTTGACGAACACTGGGTGAATTTTATTTCTTCTGTTTTTGTTACAAATATGCAAGTTTGCATTCACACTTGTGGGTATCTCTTACTGAAATATAGTTTTATCTGCAGACATGAATCTAATTTAAAAAGGCTGTCTGAAAATTAAAAACAAATATTTTGCCTGAGTTTAGTGTAAAAATTAACATGATTGCTGAAATTGCAGAATCATTAGCTGTGTTGGGCTAATGATTCTGTTAATAATTAGTTGTTTTTTGTATATTTTACAAGATATACAAACTAAAATGGCTCATTATTAGTTTATTGCTATGGATAAGTTGCTTTTCCAGCTTACATTTAAGGTTTAGTAGAATGGAGTGAGGCAAAAGTGAAATGTGGGAACAGCAGTAAACCAGCTACTGATATCACTTTGGATATTTAGACTAAGTTTAAAGCCAGGGAAGATCAGGTGTGTTAATGAAGTCTGCATTCCACTCTTACATCTATGCATGCCTGTTGTGTGTCCAAAATACAACCTTAAACCTTCATCATTGTGTCAAGTCTCTGTTAGCTTTGTGTTTTTTAAAAATACCTGTTTGGTTCCACATAGATTCCCCAGATGATCCGAGGAACTCGATGTAGACACTGTTAAAAAATGTGCTCATTTACTGTCAATCAACAAGTTAGAATATTTATAAGACTTTTTATTTTTTTATATTTAAAGTATGTTTTGAAAATGGCAATTGTAAAACCAGTGTTAAATATAGTTTAAATTAAGCCTGGATTTCTGTATTAAAAATGCAAAAATCTATTCTTCTGCACTTCTCATTGGTCTGATATGATATTCTTATCTTGAATGTCATGTTTTCACTAGCTGGAAGCAAAAACCACAATTAACAGAAATGAAGGCTTGAAAACATTAATCTCTGTTAATGTGCTTAATGGGTCTCACTTAGTATAAATGCTCAATCATTTTCTAGTGTGGTAAATATGACTAAAAAAGTCATGGCGGTGGAAGTTGGACTTTTATTAACTGGAAAGGTTTTTCTTTCTTTTTTTAAATGTAGTTAAAAATGAAACATTTTCAGAATGAAGTTAACTTAAATTATTGTGAAAATGTTTTTGTTTTCTTTTTTGCAAAAAACAAAGTGGTCATTTGCTTTTTGAAATATTGATATGTAAATATATGTGGGTTTTTTTATTGAAGTTTGATGATTAGTTTTGGAAGTCAACCCAACCTAATGTGGTGGTAAAAAGTTGAAAAATTACTCTATTAGTTTATTGCTATGGATAAGCTAATTAAAATTTTTATGTTCCAGTGTAATGCGATGACCTGCACCAATCACCATGTAGGCATGCAAGTATTAGCAGGTCTTTTTTGTTTTGCCTAAACAAGAATATACAAATTAACAGTTCTGCTTATTAAAATGTTAAATTTAGCATTTTAATTTCCAGTTTGCGAATTCTGTTTTCTTCAAATCAGATCTAATTAACACCAATAAGTGGTGCATAAAGGTGCTTATGTTGAAAAACGTGCCCGGACAGTGTAAGTGTGATCCGATAAGAGGCTCGCAAACACTCGCCCCGATGGACTTGTGATAAAACTGTCACTCCATGGGGTTTGTTATGGCTCAGTTAAAACTATCAGTAGGTATTTCATCTTTTTAAAGCTGGTTGTCTAATTCCAGGATGGCGTCTCGTTCTAGGTTGTCTGCCAGTTTTCTTTAGCTGCTTAGGTAAAAAAAAGATGATTACATGCACCACACCTCAATCTTAGTGATGTCAAAGCATTTCTACCGACAAACTAATGCTAAAGAAACAAACATGGTGGTTGCTGGTAGTCCACTTTATACAAGCTAATAATGTTAGATTGATGATTAACTTCATGGTTTGAGATAATTATACATTTCTTGAACAAAACTTTTTTAAAACATGGGTAACTTAAAAAATTATACTTAAAAAAAAATTGTACAAAAACTTCTTTGGGGTTTAATTAAACAATGTTATAAAAATGTAGTGACTAGTGGCAGCCAAACCTTCATAGCAATGTCACTTTTTGATCCTTTTTTAAGCTCTTTCTATGTGAAATTTTAACTCGTATAATTGCTGTTGTCAGTCTGCTAATGTGCATAGCATGTTGGTACAAAATGTTTTGTATCAACATGCCATATGGACCTATAATAACCGTATCGGGGAAAAACCATTGGTGCCATTATCGGCCGCACCAATCTTCCATCAACATATGATCTTTAAACCATTACTGTTTCATTTGTAGAAACTAAATCATTTTCATTCTTTGATGACCAATCTTTTTGTATATTTAAATATAACAAAATAAAATTTTATGAATATGTAGGCCTATTTGCTGGACAATAAATTGTCCCAGAAGTTATGCCATTACCATTAGAATAGTTGAAATTGCTCTCAAAACACTATCATTTATTGCAATAATAACGCAAGAACACATTCTCAAATATTGATAAACTTTAAATTCTAATGAACATTTAACTTTGGAACTGGAAGATATTTTAAATATCCAAATTAAATAAACAGAACAAAAGCAAACTGAATTATGAAGTGTCTGTAAACAAAATTGTCCTTCAAAATAAGAATAAGGTCTAGTTGAGACCAAAACACCAGACTGAAGACTTTTGTCATCCAGTTTTTAGTAGAAAGAGAAAAACGATAAATTATGCAAATGGAAATTATTTTAATTTATCATGCAATTGATTTATTGCTTATTGCCACAGGCCTATGAATCGTCATTATAAGTACTGACAATTCTGTTACTTTGTCAGATTCCTAATATATTGTCTTATGCCATTTTTAACTAAAGTGATTTTATTTATTTTTTTGTTGCTTAAATCATTTTTGGCACAATAAACATACTCTCTTCCTGCCCTTTTTGTCCACATCTAGGTCCAATCTTGCAGCTTGCTCAACTCCATGTAGGTAAATGTTTGAGGACGGCATGCACAGCCTACAAAACGCAGACGTGCTCAACCTGTGGCGCTGCTGCTTTCGGAAAGTACAGTGCGGCACGTACTGTACAAAGGCATTTACAACGTGTCTGCAATTACCACAGCAACTGAAGTCCTTTAAAATTCCTTTGGAATAAAAAGAATACAAATAAAGGCCAAATGTGAGCCTGGTCCTTAAAACGTGTGTATAAGTGGAGCGGCACGGAGCTGAGGAACAGAAGGATTTCCCTCCACGCCTGGGTTTTCTCAGCGACCACAGCTCCAGAGGACGAGTGCCAGGAGAGCCCCGAGGCACAATTAGCTAACAAAAGGCCCAGCCTCCTCCTCTTTGCTCGCCCAGCCCTTGTAGATTCTCCTACAAACACAGCGGGGGCCACCTTTTAATTTCTTGCCCTCTTCACTTAAGACTCTCAGCCTCACCTCTCCAGTAAATTCCAGGGTTCGTCCCTCCTGGGGACTCAAGCGTCTGTCTCACATCTATCTGCAGCTTGTCGCTTTAAAATCTGCCCGTTTTTACTTTTAGAATTTGATATATTCTTTAAAAAAAACAAAAACTAATGTAAATTAAGTTATTTTTTTAATGATCCAAACAATAAGAGGGTCCAAAGTTACTGGCATGAAGTTGTCATGTCCGAAGTTAGTTTGAATGTTGTTTTTAGTGTCGTTTCTTTCCATTTTTCAAACTTTTCTTGTTTTAGACCATAACTACCAAAATTATTATTACCCCTAAACTCCACAAGAATGATAGCAAAAATATGTCAGAGATTTATTTATTAGTGTCTTCAAAATCAGATGTTTGCATACATTTCCACAGTATCTGGTATGAAATACCTTTGAACTGTATAACTTGGGTGAAACCTTTTCGGTTTCCTTCCGCAAGTTTCTCACTATAGTTTGCTGGAGTTCTGGGCCTAAAGACAAGTTTGGTTCAATTTCACGGTATCTGCGTTTCCATTGACCATAAAGTTGCACAACTTCAAATTCTGAAAATAAATTCGCTTAATAGAAACATTGCAATTTCGAAAAAAATCTTACGCTTCCCAATTAAATTTTCTGATCTTAGGATGAGGTGATTTTGTTTTTCGACAGTATCAAAGTAGATGCATTTCGCAGAATTGCATGGAAACTTTTTTTTTTTTGCGTCACATGCGCCTTTTTGGCAAGTCGCCACAAAAAGGCTATGAATCCATCGCTCTTCTGAAAATATCCACCTTAAATTCCCCCAAAAGGCCACAGCAGTAGCCACTCCCATGTAGGCGGGGCTTGTTGTTCCAGGGTCTGAATAAGACGCTGGGGCCTATCTATCAGCCTCTGATTGGCTGATATATGAACATTAGTGCCAATGCTGATTTATGAAATATCTTATGTAGCTGTTGATGCTATGATTTTTTTTTTTTTTTTAATCATTTGACCAATCTTATTCACATGAGATTTTAATTTAATTTCCTAATTAAATCAAACACCAGAATTATGAAATTGTGGGGTTTCTTAAAACTGAAGTTAGCAGTTCCTTTAAATATACGAATATGCAGTATAGAAAGCAAAACCAGTAGGTTAGGCTATGGTCAGTGAACAGAAGCCAAGTTGCGGGAGACTGAAGTGAAAGTTGTGGAGGAACGAAGAGTCAGGGTGCAGCAATTAGATGTTTCTGTCCAGAGTTCCCTCGGTGCCGTCTTCATTACAGGCCATTCTGTTTTCTGTTCCATGCTGACACGGCAGAGGTTAGGGCCGGGTATTAATAGGGATCAAAGATGTGCGGTTTTTAGATCCGTCCAGTCACATTTAAACCATGATGATGTAATTTATTTTTTTCCCCCTTCTTTTCTTTAATAGTCTGAAGCAATAAGTCTGTACAGGAGCATCAGCATAAATTTTCATAATTAGAGATAACTCTCAAACTTTTCTATATGAATTTACCTGCAGGTCTCTTGCTGCCCTGTTTAGTTTTCTTTCTTTTTTTAAAAAATTTAAACTCAGACTGCCTATTTTCTTTAATTTGGAGGATTTTTCTAAATTATGTAGACATGTTTTGCTATTCCTCCTATCTGGAAAACATCGACTTGTGATACTCTTGCTGAATACTGTGATATTGACTATGATTCACCCACATTCATGACTTCTGTTTTTCTTCTCCTTCACTCTTGATGTGGATTTTAGATGCTAAAAATATGCAACCAGTGTGTATGAAGGGCAGAAGTGTTAATCCTATAGGCCTGATGCACTTTTCTGCTATGCAGAATGTGGATGCATGGTTCTTGATGTATTGTAAACAACAAAACCTTCCATTACTGCTGTTCTTTGCAGTTTAGATATTGCACAAATTGATATTGCAATTATGATGGCATCATATTTTTCAGCTCTGTATTCAAATTAAAGCATTTCCATATTAACAGCATGATTATTACATTATTGTGAAGTGGAAGGATAATGACATGTGGTTTTCAAAATGTTTTGCCAATGAAAATGTAAAAAATGTGATGTCCACTTGTCAGTTAAAGGGATTGGAGTTTTACATAATGTTAATGTCATTCCTTCATCAAAAAGATACCTAGAGCGTTGCCTTGATTATTTCATGCATGTTTGAGAAATCATTTAATCTCCATGGCAACCATTCAGCTGTGCAAAACGCCTGGTTGGACACGGCACCGCCTACGAGGATGAAGCTCTTCCTCACAGCTGGCGTTTCCAATCCATATTACAGACAGCCTTTCCCAATGACTCCTCCTCCCCTCAACTCCTTCAGACTAGATAACAGCAATTAGCAAACACCTGGTGGAACTGCCATTCTGCTGAGCTCATTATAGAAGCTACTTTTCAGTGAAACGCTGGTAGAAATGTTGCTAACGGGTTAAAGAGAGGGGAACAATAATAGTGCTGAAATAAATTAAAAAGTTCCTCTGAGTTTCACAAAACAGTTCAACTCTTTTTTTCGATACAAAGATCTCAGGAATCAACATGAAATAAATTATTTTATGGCACCCTGAGTGAACACTTTGTTCAATCTATGACAACACCAGAAAGCAACAAACATCCCTATTGCAACTTGAGATGATCTTAGTGGATTTATTTCAGCAAATATTTCTTCATGCTCTTATCAACCCGTCTCAAATTGGAAACCTTTATCACCGTCATTAGCCATGGTCTCCTGGCAAATTAAGCACCTTGGTCTCGGGCTGGTCGGAGGGCGAATGAATGTAAATTGTCCCGTCCATTTTGTCTTTCGATTGTCAATTCTCGCCATCCACTTTTCCTTTTGCGGCGAATTCGGAACACATAATTTTCTCCCAATCTAGGCTCCCACTGCCAAGGAAGCATCAATCAGCCAACCACTCTGAAAGTGGAAGTAAAAACGTGCCGCTCGCGCCACAGCAGTGATTTCCAAGTGACACCATGACAGGCTGTCGTCCCGTTATTGTGGAAATACATGGCACACAATACCACAACACATAAGTATGGAAACTTAGATGTAGTGAAAGAAAAACAGTTTGGGGCCCACAAATATGCCGTCACCATATACTGAGGTAAACTGACTACAGAAAGCCAGGCAACCAGTAGGTAGGGGTAACCAGTTAAAAGGGGTAACCTTTTAACTGGTATTATGTGCAGTAGCATTTTTAAAAATAATTGAGAAACAGTTTGCATATTATGTCCAGTCACTTTACTTTGTGTCACTCACATTGACATTTAGGGCTGGGACATCACAATGTAAAATGATTCAGTGTGTATGAATGCTGTACTGAAATATTGTTTTATACAAATCAATATTTAAATGGTCCAATTAAAAAAGGTGGATTCTGCACCCAAAGATTGTATTGAAATAAGAGCAGTGCTACAACCAAAAAAGTAAAAATTGAAGAAGTTACTCAAGTAAGAGTAAGAAAGACAATCATTTAATCATCATTTAATATTTAAAGATTACATCAAATGGACCAAAATATAAGGTTTTGGTTAATTTGACCAATGTGTGGAAATGTTGGTATTTTAACAACCAAAATAAAAATTAACATAAATATCATTACAAAATAAAACAATTTTTCTAAATCAATTTCATTCAGTTTAAAACTTATGAAAATAAGAAAACCTGCAGGCTATTGTCTGGTGAAGTTTTGGTTAAAACAAGCTTGTTCTTCAACCAATGAAGTTACTCACAGCAAGATGAGTGTTCAGACATTTTACTCAGGAGTAGCAATACTTCGTAATAAAATAACAAAATAAAAATACCCCTAAAGGTTTTTGGGGGGTTTTTTCAAAAAAGTTGCTCAGTTGAATGTAACAAGTTATTACCCAATTCTGACAATTATGTAAACACATTAGCTGTGTTTCCATTGACCATAGAACTGGCTAAATTGAAATGACTCAAATAAATTCTCTTACTGAACAGCAATTTTGAAAAAAAGTCAAGTTTTTTGAAAGAAGGTGTTTATGCTGGGATGAGGTGGTTTTTCAGGAATATTGAAATGGATGTATTCTGCTGAACTGCAATGGAAAACATTTTTTTGCATCACATAAGTCCCCTGATCAAAAGTTGGATGTTACTACTGATGAAAACAATGAAGAAGGTAATAGGAAATGGTAGGAGGATGATGGGTTGTTTTTTTATTTGTTTTTTTTCGATTGTGCAGCTCACAATTTACAAAAGGTTGTCAGTCCAATGAGTTGAATGCTTTGCTCTTCTGTAAAATTGAGTCGCCGACATCTCCTTATGGCTGATGGATGAACGCTATCGCCATGACTGAATTATTAATATATCTCATTAAACTGCCATGACTTTTAATGACTTATTGCATGAACTACCTTATTCACGTGTGATTTTAATTTGTAGTATACGAGTATTTTTCCGGTTACCCAAAATCAAACAGGTTTATGTTTTGTGTAAACGGCCTAATCAAAGTATGTGTGGTGTTATGGTCCCAGCCCCAGTATCTGCACCATCAAGTGGGATTCCTCAGGGCATTCCCAGTCCGCCAAGAGTGAATGAATGAATTTTGTGTCGGGGTGTTATTTATGCAGCAGCCTCGTGAATAGGATGTTCTTATGCTTTTAAGGATATTATTGCAGAAACCTGACAATTTATCAGACGGATATATACAGAAGGCAGACATTATGACATCATTTCATGTTATAACACCCATATTGTTCATTTGACAAGAAAATAATGAGATAAAAATGGTCTAATGTGAAGTGTACACAGGTGATATTTTCAAATATTCCATGGATGTAGCCTCTTTGAAATTCTTTAAATCAGTTGGCGTCTATCTGACTGCTGAGGATTTCTTCACTTTTCTACAAAGGGATTTCTATCTCTTTCTGTCAATGCCTGTCTAATAGAGGTATTGGACACATTTTGCTATTGCTAACTTCACCAATCTTCACTTTAAAAAAAAAAAATCCAGGCTGACCTCTTAAAAGGCAGAGAGGACATTCAAAAAACGGCTTTTCCCATTGCTATGCTAGAATGCTGGCTGCTCATAACTACTTCACACAACCCCAAATAAACCACTATTGTTATGAAACTCATGAAGTTGCCTCTGTGCAAAAACCTGAAATCTTACCAAAGAGAGAATGAACTTCATGTTGGGAAACATGATCTTGTATTATTCCTGCATGATAACAAAACTTGTTCTGCAAAATATTAGAATTAATGGTATTTAATGCTTTTTCTTGGAGCTGTGCCCCTTTAGCTGCATACTGCTTTTACCTATTGCTAGATTAAATCAATGTTTTCAGTCAGAGCTTTTCACACAGTATTCATCAATTCTTGGACAGTGAAAATGTACATGATTCACAATCTGTACAGAAAATGAGTTTCTTTTAGTCTGATGTTCTTTTTGAATGTAACAAAGACTCATGATTCTCTTGAAGTTTATCCACTTCCGACCAACCAATCAAAATGATCCTCGCATGCGTGTATGTTTTGGCGAGCGAACATATTAAGTCAAATTTCTTTTCCCTGCTGAAAACCTCTGTCTCTCTTCATCCAGAGCTTTCTGCATCACTTGTCAGACTGATGCACACTCAAGCTGCTGCAAAACCACAAACGTTTGGGTGTGTTTCAGTCGCTCAAGTTGGTGCAATACTTGAATGTTTGTGCCACAACATTTGATAGTCAGTGATAGGATCTCAAGCGAAGACTCAAAAAATAATAATAATTAAAAAAAACTACTGCAAAGCCAAGAACATTCTTTTCCCTCTCCCTGTGTTAGGTTTAATTAATATTTAGCTCGATCCAGAAAAAAAAAAAAAGCTTTCCATTTAGGATGTTAAGATACACTTTCAAGACTTGTTTGGATCAAATTGACTTGCTTCTGCATATGTATGGCAGTCATGAAAGAGCTGGTTCTGATACAAACACTTCCCACACCCCACATGCTGTGAAAGCAAAGAGACACATGTACTAAAACCAGTTCTGACTTCCTGTCTGCATATCAGCAGCTTCCTCTTTCTTGAAAATGTTATCATGCATCTTTCTGCATGAAGTGTTCTGATGCTCCGCTTTCAGGAAGTTTGTTTTGTCAGTTGTTCGTGTTTAATAATCATGTTTATGCACCTGATTAAAATATTGTTGGCGCAACGATTGGTGACTTAAAGAATATCATAAGTTTTCTAAACAAACTCACTGAATGTGAAGATTTTTTCTTTTTCCGCATTTTTAGATTTTTAGCAGTGCAAATTAAGATTAAGATAAGTAATAAAAGAATAAAAAATAGCACATTTTATATGGACATTTATTGTATGTAGGGGAAATAATTTACTAAGTCATGTCTATGTCTAGGTTCCTTTACACTTGCATTTGTCTTCAGTTGAAGATATAAGGAAGTACTTAATCATCTAAATATACGAATTTTAAATTTAGACCAAAGGCACAAACCTTGCAGTGTTTGCCATTACACGTGTCCGCTTTGATGTTCTGCATTACATGTTCATGCGTTTAGTTCACGTATCAAAACAAGCTTCCCTGCTTGTATTTTCGTTCCACTGTCACACGTGGGAAAACTGAAACAGAGAACAGGCTTTAAATGAAGTTGTTTTGTAGTATGTGTAGATGAAACGCAGTGGTTTTACCTGAGCTGATTTTCTCAATGTCAATAGATTTTCCAAAACAGATATTCAGATTAGCCATGTGGGCACATATTCTGTCACGTTCAGCCACTGCAAAATGGCGGACAAAAACTTGCTGAGAGTCCAGCTGTGTATGGATAAGTGAAAATATAAACTGCATTATGTTGTGAACCAGTAATGATTTATTCATCATTTACAGTTACAAAACGTCAATATAGAACTGATATTTTTCTGGCTTTTTTTTTTTACCATCACAAAATGTCTTCACCAGTATCTGTGTACTTTACTGACTCAGGCATTAAAATATCTGTGAGGTTTGGGTATTAAGGGCAGTGAGTTTATTCAAGTAAAGCTTTTGCACTGTTACTTTGCTGCACAGTCTTTAACTTTGCTATTTTGCATTTGGTGTTAACTCAACAGTATTGTTTTTTTTTTCCAAGAGAAAAAAAAATATTTTGCTCTTTAAATAATGACAAAACTTGGGTTAATTTTATTCCCATGAACACTCCCATGTAAGACGAAGCTCTTTGTTTGATGACAATAAAAAATAAATGAAAAATAAAAGAAAAAAAGCTTTGTGTCAAACAGCAGAAATGTCACTGCTCTATTTATATCGATCCGGCAAAGTAAGTCACAGGGATAGTATGTATTCTCCTCAAATCCTTTCCAAATCTCTCCCTGCATCCAACGGTGCCAGACAGCTTAATGCAACTAAAACAGATGAATCTTCCTGATCACAACACTCGAGACACAGTTCAAAGAGCCAAGCATTCAGAGAAAACTGGCACAGAAAGCCACAGGAACAAACACCGGATCCAGATATGTGAAGACGTAGCTTTTGGCATCTCTGTTTTTGCAATCTGTGTCATAAATTATGTTTGTTGAACTAGTGTTTTTTTTTTTTTCCTCCCATTTTGCTCTCATGATAGTTTATCTGCTCAGCTTTGTCGTTCCCTCTGTGCTACGTCTGTTACCACTTACTACAAAGGAATAATAAGAACATTAATTGAATGACAGGTTTGTTATCGATATAGCCAGAGCCGGCTCTAGCCATGCTGGTGCTCTAGGCAAGATTACCACCACTTTACACACACACACACACACGCCCACACACAGGGACACACACAAGGAGCTGTATGTGGACAGATGTAACAAAAATATCAATCCAAGACAGATGTAGATCAGGTGTAACTGTTGCTGAGCAGTATAATCAAAACATGCACCATAGAAACCACTTAATGTTTCGTAGGCCTGTTGCAATATAAGCAAAAAATCAATCGCACAATGAATTAAAACATGTACAATCATTTGCATGATTGATCGATTTTCTGTCTTTCTATCAAAAACAAGATGAGAAAAATCTTCAGTCTGGTGTTTTGGTCTCAACTGGCTTTTTTTTTTTTTTTAAAGGACAGTTTTGTCCAGCGAGACCTAATAATTGACTTTATTTGCTGTTTCTGTTGATTTATTTTGGATATTTCTTTAGAATTTAACCTTAATCGATCTTTGAGGATGTGTTCTTGCATTATTACTGGAAACGGATCTCAAAACAGCAATATTATCATTTATCATAGTAAGTTCTCAGACAATTTATTATCCAGCAAAATTTGTTATTGTGGCTTCAGTGTCAGAGTGTTAAATTCTAAAGTCAAGTTTCTTTTGAGTCATTTTATATATATATATATATATATATATACATAATTTTTATGACAATTGAATTTAACATAATTCCTTGATCATTCTATAAAATACTATAATAATCATATTTCCCCTTTAAATGATTCTGCCCTTACTTGAATATTTACTCAGAAAATTGTATTACCGGCAAAATGCATCAGTGATGGACATTTTACTAATTGTTCCCACAACAGTATTCATGTTTAAGGTTTTACCTCTTCCGTGATTACGTTTGACACTTCTGCACATGAAAATTTAAACCCGAAAATTTCCAAAAGGCTGCCAGCACTTAATCTAGCATGTTTCATGACAGAAATAGGCTAACGGCTTAAAAGGATGAAACGGTGCTGTAGTTGTCGTCTAACTTCATTTTAAAACAGCTCACCAATACTGAAAGTAGGGAAATAATGGATAGTGTTCCCCGTATCGCAACAAATTTGGACATGATTTGTGTGTAAATCTGTGATGAGCCGAATGACTTCCGCAATCAATTTGACTCTTCTGTTACAAACGTTATCTTTGCCTAATTTGAATCCCAAACGATTAGTCGGCCTATCTTGCTGCATGTTTTTTTTTTTTTTTTTTTTTTTATTCAAATCAAATAAATCAAATCGAAGGGATGTAATTTTGCCTGGCATTGCTCAGACCTCAAAGGTCAAAAGAGGGAACATCTGATCAAACGCACTGTTGTAACATGTAGGAAAGGACATTGAAACGTCCCATCACTTTTTCTGCCCTCAACATGCTCACAACGTCTCAATAACCTTCAAAGCTTCCCTCGCTGTGCCATCCCTATGCTGCACACATCCACAGCGAACACTCCAAAATGTTGTACTCTAAATTACTTCACTGCATTTGTAATCAAGGGCTCTGCCAGATTATAGGTTTAATTCCAAACCGAGATATACACCGTTTTGAAAACACACTACACTCGCAAAAATGATTGCTTGCCTGGAAGCAAAGCTCACTGTGGATTATCACCGACCATTTTCCTGGAGTCGAGACCTTTTAGTGATGAAAAGAATGTGCTTGTGTGTCGTATATGTTTTGCTTTTGTGGTTTTCATATAAACCTACTAACGTCCTTGGATTTCTGTTGACTGTTTTTCATAAAGGAATTAGTTTTTTTTTAATCTCCTGCTTCTTGTTTTGAATTTAGAGGTAGGGTAGGTTAGGGGAGCACTGATGCAATGTTTTTGGTAGACCAGTTTTCCCCTGCAGTATTTTTTCAGAATGTCGATAAAATCGTTGCTATGCGGCACAAGGTTCACCTTTGGGCATTTTCAGTTTATTTTCTTAAAGCAATGTCCATAAGCCTTCACTTTTAATACAATGTAATATAAATTAGTGGACAGTAGCACCTGGCATAAAAGTAAAATGTCATTTTTTGCCTTTAGAAGTTTTTAAATATCTATGAAAGTTCTTCATTTCAACTGTCTCTTATTTGAGTTGACCTGATACCAAGTCAAAATAAAAAGAAGCTGTGACACACGCTTGTCAAACATAATGGTAGTTCTTGGGTGGGATAACAATTGTTCTACAAAAAAAGGTTAGGACAGAAGGTAGGATAAAAAAAAGGGTAAAAAAAAAAAAAAGGGTGCAGTTGAGACCAAAATCCCAGACTGAAGAAAAGAACAATAAATCATGAAAATAGAAATTGAGCTTCTTTTCATTTATCACGCTATTAATTAATTTATTGCTTATTGCGACACACCTGTTGACACGTTTGACTCTCCTGCACTGCTCTTGTTTGGAGCACACAACACGTTAGCTCACATTTGCAATGCACCAAACAACGGGTTGAGATACAAATCAATTACTCTTATTTATTCATTTATTTTTATGGAGTGCAGTTGAAATATCAAAGATAAAGTGTGACCTTAAACTAGCAGGGAATGAAATCACTCACAGCCGTTCATAACACGTCGGGTCTAGCAATTACTTCCACGCACGTTTAATTTGATGGATTCATGGGCAGCGTTCACCACGAACTGGACAGGACTGCATCCCAAACTGCAGCATAATAGCTTAAATTTTTTATTTTTAACTTGCACAAATTAAAAATATATATTTCCTCAATAATATTCTTTGTTTTTCCTGTTTTGCATCGGTTTGTTTATAAGCCATAAGCCTCCAATACAAGTTCAAAGTTGAAATGTAAACATGGCTGCGTGTTCTTTATGAGAAGTGAAATTCTATCACTTTGTTTGAGGCAAACAGTCTCTGCGAAGAAGCAGTGGGACTGTTGGGTTGTATTGGGTGGCAACGGGGGGGCAGATTACTGTCGCAGCTGTCGTCCATCTTGCTAACTACTAACACTTCCCGCCGGCCCGCAGTTGTGAAGGAAAGTGACATCAAAGTCGTATCGAAACCGCCTCAGTTGTTCCCACTGGAATCGAATCACATTCAAAAAGATTGGATACGAGTCAGATTTGGGAAGAGGATCCAATCTGACTCAAACAAAAAGCAGATATATCTGAGTGTTCACACTTATTCGTCTTAACCCTCCAAAAAATAAGTCTGATGTGGGTGACATTAGTAAACAGCTGACTCTTTGGCAGATTCTGCTCAGTGTGTTTGTTGTCACCGTCCTCCAGAAAGCAGATCGTTTCACGGTTCTGACTAAATTAACAAAATTAGATTTTTTTTTTTTTTTTTTTTAATCTTTTTTTTTTAAAGGTGGGAGGTTTTTGTTCCAAATAAACAGAATGTTTCTGAGTACACAACAGCGCCAAATCACACACACACACACACACAAAAGACAACATAATGGTGCCTATTTGTATTTAGAACTATTTCCCATATTAACAATTACCACATAATTACAACAAATGGTGATGTATCCTGGGTCTTTTTTATTGTTGATCAGATTTCCCTCCATAAACACACTTTCTTTTCCTGTGCTGCTCTTGCAGAGGCGCCTCCATCTGGGATGTCCAAGAATGGATACTTCTTTCAAGAAATGGGTGAGCCTAATGCCTCAAAATTCAAAACAATGCATTAGAATGGGGGGGGAGGGGGGATAATGATCTTGTCATCAAGAGATGAGTGCAAACATGTGAAAAGATTTTGGTTATAATCTGTTTTTTTTTTAAGTAAAACATTGATTTTCACTTAAAAGAATTGGGAGAATTGCACCCAGATTTCATTGTGACGATGATAATATCCTATTCTATTGAGCTAAAGTTTGAATGGGATCCCAATTTTCCAAATTATTGCCATAACATGCATTTCCCAGAAAATTTTTACCACAGATATGCATCTTTCTGTTTAAAGAAGACGTTGAAACTGCAGCGCAGACACAAAAACCGCTCTCAGCTCTCACTCCGTGTTGTGTTCAGATATAAATAATGAACTTTTCTATCTGTTATAACAGCAGTTTCATTACCTTCAAGCCAAGGAGAGACTCCCAATTAGTATGTGCAGCCATAGCAGTCAAGATGGAATATACTTGCGTTGGATCTCCCTGTCTCCCTCAGCCAATTATTCCCCTTCCTGTAATACAGCGATTCACTCAGCAGAGTTGCAGAAGGCCCCCTGCTGCAGAAGAGCGTGGCTGTCTTTATTAGGCAACCTTTTATCAAAAATATGAATGCAATTACATTATTGTTGGTATGTAAGCATTACCCGCCGTCGTCGTCGTGGGGGATCATTAGCAGAGGCTGGTCTGGAAGCTCAATTCTGAGCAAACGTATGCGACGATCAAACAGTGACTCATGTTAGCATGTTAAAGGTTTTTGCTGTAAAACATGCTGTTTGCTGAGAGGACGACTCACTCAGAGCTGTAATTAAGCCAAAAACTGTACGAGAAATACAAATGTTGGCCCCCAGTCGAACAGTCAATCAGGTGTGAAAACCAGACAATTTTTAGTTTCTGAGTTAAATCAATAAACAATAAGTCAATTAATCAGATGATAAACTAAAACAAACGCAACAATTTTTATTTGCTTGAGTTATTTTTCTTTTTTCTCTTTCTTTCTACCAAAACTGGTCTTCAGTCTGGTGCTTTGGTCTCAACTATCCCTTATTTGAAAGATAATTTTGTCTACAGAGACTTCAGAACTCATTTAATTTGTTGTTTCCGTTTATTTCTTTTGTGCATTTAAAACGTCTTCCTGTTTCATGTTTAAATGTTCATCGGAATTTAAAGTTTATTGATGTTTGAGAAAGTGTTCTTATATTATTCTTCCATTATTACCATTATAATTCTTGAAAATGGTCTAAAATAACCCCAATATTATCATTCATCTCAATAAGTTCTGGGACCAATTAATTGTCTGTCAAAATTATGACAGGCCTAGAGAAAACATCCAGAATAGCTAACTGGGAAGTTCCTTCATTCGTCCACCGTGAGCAGTGTTTTCTCGAACAATAGATTGGTAATGACCTTGAATAAAAACAAAGTACATTAAACCGTTATTAAATAAATGCTTGTCTTGAATGTCTACATATTTGACAGAAGATTCCTTGGATAATGTTTGGGGAAACACTGATGGAAAAGCAAATCCCTCATATCAGTAAAGCCAGAAAATGCAATATGTGTAAGCATCTGACCACTTCTATAGGTGCTACTTCCTCTTTACAGCACACATCTTGTGAAAGTGTTAAGAGTGTGTGTGTCACTGCAATACACACCAGGACATACAACTTGTATAAATATTTAACTTTAGAACACACATAGCAGCCTAAATATACCAAACGCCATTTGTGAGCAGCTGCTCTCCGGCATGTGAAGCTAATTCTGTTCTCTGAACGCAAATCGCGGAAGTTTAAAACTTTTTAATGATGCAAAGATGCTTCGGAGCGGGAGTCGGCGTAATGTCACCGCTCCGAGCTCACCTCAAAGGCGGCCGTGGAACATCGCACAACGTTTGAACCGTATCAAACAAAACGAAGCCCTCGGCTCTCGTTCCTTCCACATATTGCTCGCTTTGTGTTAGCACAGTTATTGGGGTTAGCCTCACATGCAGTTTGTTCAGATTCAATATTCTGTTCAGACCAAAGGATTGTAAGACAAAACTCAGATTTATTTAAAAGAATTACCTACATAAAGTAAGAAAATATGCGAGTAAATAACAAAATTGCTGAATTGACGCCATTACATTTTGAAACAAACCCATGGTTCTTGCTGGTGAGCTGTAGCTGCTCCCACACAAGGTGATTTGAAAGTCGGAGCATCACCCGGTGAGTCTGAGGCTCGGAAGGGGGGAAGCAGGCAAGGCAACAACACGGCGAGGTTCAGCTGATGTCGAGCGCTGAGGGATCGGCCTGATGCAAGACAAACTAAATGCACTGAAATTGATGCCTTCTCATGGATGAGGTCAGCAGATAAAGAGCACAAGTATGAGATTGTTACCGTCACATCACGACGATGGCCAGCTGATATTTGGGAACTCGGTAGTTACTGTAGGATTTGATTTAAGGCTCCTGTGTCACGAGGAGATATTGGGATGACTCACACAAAACGGCTGCAGGGCGAGTCCTCTGAAATTCTCTGCCAGACGAAATACCTGAATGTTAGACATCCAAAAAAAAGCCTTGATTTTGGGGGGTTTTTTGTCTGACATTTCTAACCACAAAAAATGGCGATTTTTTTCTGTAAACTCATTTTCATTTTCACATTTCTTTTCTGCATCTTTGTAATACAGTTGGTCTTTTTTTCCCCTAATGGATCCCTGAGAGCTGATTTCAAAGAACGTCGACTTTACATCTCAATTTGTATTTTTCTTTAAAACTCAGCTTCATAAAGGAAATAAAGTGTAAAGTACACCGCCAAAGGATTTGTACCTCATATTTTATTACATTACAAACACAAATCTAACTGCATTTTTGGGGATTTAGACTAATGGAGTAATACAAGCCAGTGTAGTGGAAGAAAAGTAATACTTTTTTTTTTTTTTTTTTAAACAAATATCTGAAAAGTGTGGCATGCTTCCGGACTCAGCCGCTGAGCCAATACTTTGTAAGACTATCTCTCTCTGTCATTGCAACTGTTTTTGGATTTCTGGAGACAGAAATGTTCTGATTTCTGTTGTCGTTTTCAGTCAGGCTGAATGGAAAGCATCTCTGAACATCAATTTTCAAGTGCTGACACAATTTCCCAACTGGATTATTATTATTTTTTCGTCAAGCTCAGGTCCTCTGGACCACGTCCAGGCTGAGACGCATCGTTTTATTTTTTAAGATAATTCCATAGGTGTGTTATTAATGACACTCAGGCCTCCCTTATTTAATTTCCACATGCCCCCGCCAGCTCATAATATAACAAGTAATAAGATTAGATGCCATGGCGACGCAGATGATACACAGCTGTACATTACAATGTCACCAGGTGACTATGAACCAAGCCCTGAACAGACTGAAATTATGTTTGGGCCAGTTGGTTACCACACCTAAATACCAGCGATCTGGGTGAGTGATGAACTCTGATCTGAACCTTCAGAGACACATAGACAGTTACAAAGCAGCTGCATTGATGACTGCAACAGTGTCTTTACAGGTTTTTTAAAATATAAAAAATCAGACCGCTGCTGCTGGCGTTCTGACTATAACCAGGAAGATGGAGCATATCACCCAGTTCTAAAGTCCTTCCACTGACAGAATAAAATATATTGTTGGTTTATAAATCCCTGAACGGCTTGGCACCACAATACATTAAAGACACACTGATGTATCAACCTTCCAGACCTCTCAAGTCTTCTGGTTCTAGTCTACATCACCAGAACCAAACGATGAGAAGCAGGATTCACTTTTTATGCTCCTCTAATCTGAGACAAACATCCAGAAAGCTGCAATCAAGTTGAAACATATTTAAAACTAAAAACCTGCTTGTTTAGAGATGCCTTAGACTCATAATAGCTGGAATACTAAACTGTAGTTTGCTTACTTTGCAATGTAATGTTTTTGCTTGTTTGCTGTTTTACATTCAAGCACTTTGAATCGCCCTAGTCCCTAGGTCTTTCCTTACCAATTAAACAACATAACCCACAATGCACTGCAACACCTACTTTGTGCCAAGCAATATGGCAAACCAAGTTACCACCTGTTGGTGATACGCTGAGCACACTGCACAGTGAGTTCACACAGTGCTTCACTTACTTTGAAGTGCAAAAAAAAAAAAAAGAAAAAAAGCTGCCTGTGACTGTAAACCATTTGGTTTTGACATGAAGAGAGCAGCTACAGACATCCAGATGGAGCTTATAGAAGTATTATATTTTTGTTGTACATCAAGAAATTTTGTGCATGCACAACACTGGAGGGCAAAAAAAGAACCTGGAATTCAGGGTATTACGTGCACCGCACCCAACAAAGGGAACATAACGCATAAAAGCTAGTGAAAAACAACTTAAAAACATTCATATTCTTCTTTTTTTTTTTTTTTTTTCTCTCTCTTTGTCGGGTCTGCGATGCACAGACCAGTTGCCATAGCAGCCGGCTGTCAACAGCTCCACTATTATATCAGGATTCAACACCAGAAGTCACTCAAATATAGTGACAGAACATTCAAATAAAGAACAGAACATTCAGCCCATTACAGAATTATGTTTTCAGGCTTGATGTTTGGTGATTATTAATAAGTGATCGCCTGAACACATTGGTGGTTGATTAGCTAATTTAAATACCTGTTTCTGAGTGTTGGTGTGTGGGTTGCCTTTTCATTTAACACACCAAATTCCACAGCACATCTAAAAGTTAAGGTTGTCAAAGTCAAGCCCCTTGCCTCTCCTTGTTTTTTTGTTTTTTTACTTTTTCCTGACCAGTGAAATATGATTCCTTTGGACCTTGTAATCTAGTTTCATAGTGTTGACAATTAGTAGCAAAGCACGACATCCCTATTTCTTTTATACATCACACCTACATTAAAGAGTCAGTCATCTTGATAACTTGTCAGCTAAAATCAATGGTAGTCATTGTCTGCGAGCAGCTGTTTGCCTCCCAGCAGAGAGCTGGGGGCGGGATCTTGTGTATGTGATGTCATGTTGCTACGCGTCTAAAGGACGGCAGTGCAACAACACTCAAGGCACGGTATGAGTCCATAGGTTCTGCACAGGCTCCCCTCTCCGTCCCTGAATCAATGTCCCGTCTTCAGCTCCAGGTTGTTCATACGTTCTCCATGTTTGGCAGTTCTTACTGATGCAAGCAGTGTGATGAAGATGAACAAGATGGCAGACAGAAGTCATCCACACCTCCAAAATACTCTCCAGATTTCCACAGCTCAGACCCCAACACCAAACATTAATCGACTTGTTGCCAGGAAACGATTCTAAACCTCTTCCTCAGACAGAAAGCCATAAAGAGCAGATTAAAAGAAATGTGTCCTTGTCCTTGCTTTAATGAGAAAAATAAATTTATTCCAGTTCTTCGAAATTATGTATCTAATTTATATAACTGCTAATTTTTAATAGAAATGTTGACATCTAAAGTCTTACATGTTTTCCTCTAGGGTTATCCTTTATATTAGCTTGATCCATCCTCCCATAATCTCTGACCAGTTTCCTTGTCCCTGCTTAAAAACGTTCAATACATGACGCTGCCACCACCATGTTTCAAAGTGGGCATTGTGTGTTCTTATGACTTTCTTTAACTCTTCTTCCAAAAAGGCCAGATTTGTTTTCTTGTTGTCTTCCTGACAGTTTAGGTGGCCATTTGTGATTTAGTCAGTTTTTCTGTTTTATTTCCACTTATATTGAAAGTGCTGCTTCTCAACTAAGTCTGCATGTTTAGCTTCCTTCTTTTTATATTTGGATTTAGTGGTGGGTGGGTGGGAGGAGGGTTTGCTGTTTTCAGGATGTCCACATCGACATAAAACTTCTTCAATTTATGTATCTAAAAATAAGTTCTTATTTAAGCTGACATTAAATAAATGAACCACAAGTTTTAATTTTGTTATGGGAGGACTATTTAATCTCATATTATATGCAGAGACATCTGGCCAGCTAGATATATAAATGTTACACTTACCCATTACGGATGTTTTAAAAAATAAAAAAAAGCAGCTACTTAGCTAGCTAGAGTAAAGCTCGCTAGGGGAGCTATATTTTCCTTACCCTTATTTAGGTAGGCAAGCTAGTTTTTCACATCCATCATGGGTGAATGTAAAATTTATTGCCAGCTGGTTGAACAATGTTCATCTTAGCTATTGCTTCACTTCTGTTGCCAAAACGTACAAATTATTTATTTGCAATTTTCTTTTGTACACTTCACTCTCGATACAGGCCTTAAATTTCATTCATAATGCTCTTTAAAAGTTCTTAAGCTTATATTTGTGTTGATGAAACTTCTAGAACCTCCATTTTAAATGGAGCTTTAACTCCTGCTGCAGAGTTTGGACACATATCCGTGACAACATGAACATACATGACTGCTAGAACACAGAGTAATGAGTTCAAATCTTCTTTCTGTTGTATTTTGTACATCTGGTGTCTTCCTGCTTCTGGGGACATGGCTGGAAATCTCAGGATTCCACATTTGTTAGATCATATGCATGGATGACTATATTCTGCATTGTGACATCCTTTTGTTGTTGCCTGATTTGGCAGATTCCTGCACTTTTGAGTTTTACTTTGGTCCAGGTTGGACCATGGACTTTGAGGAAGACTTTTCTAAAAGTGATGATTATTGTCCTATCAGTTGTTAGATTTAATATCCTTAGCATCTGCTGAGCTCAAGCATGAGATGAGCTGGCTCTGGTGGACACAAACCCTACAAAAATCTTTAAAGTTCTCTCTAAAAACTTTAGTAGTTAAGTTTCCCTCTAGTTTTTTTGCAGCTAGGATTTTTCTCAAGACCATTATTGTATATAATCTTTATTCAGTGCAAGTAAGCTGTTAAATATTAACTTGGAAAGTTAATAGTGAATGATGATGTGCATGAGTTTGGTAACCACAAATCTTTTGCTGTTGTGTCCCCAGAGCAGCGGGAGGCGGAGCAAGAGGAGGACAGCGAGTGCCGAGAGGAGGGACAGGACCTACCAATCGCCTGCGGCGAAGACATCCACCTCTATGACAACCAGATCAGCCCTGGGCCAGGTCAGTGCTGCAGAGGAGAGGCGACAGTTTTATCAAAATGGTAGAAGTCACCGTCTTAGCTGCTGTAGATGACTCTCTTGGCATCTTCATGTAGTATAAATCCGGATTAGCTGGGCTTTAGATGCTAATGCTAATGGCTATGCTGGGAGCAGTCAAGATCAAAGGCACACTTCTGTCATTTTTAAACAACTCAGATCTTTAACTGTATAGATTAATGTTGGCATCAGTCAGTTAGTTTTATAGGATCTGATGGTGATTTCTACAGAAAATGGAATATAGTTAACAAACTGAACACAGGACTTGGGAAGCCTTTCAGGTCGATGGAACCACATGGAGTAAGAATGAAGTGGTTTGTAAAGCAAAAAATGTTAGTTGATTTAGTATAAATTCATTTTTACTGTGCTGTACTTCAGCTGTTTTTTTAATAAAGGATAAATATTATGGAAAGCTGTTTAATATATAGAAACAATTAAATACTGTTATTTATAAATACGAAATATTCCATCTAATAAATGAGCCCATAAAATTAAAAATTAAAAATTGTTTAAAAACAATTTTAAACAATTATTTGGAGCTTATTTCAAGATTTACTATTTTCAAGATTTATATATGCATTTATTTCAATGTTTATTTTATGATAGTGTTTTATTTTGTGACACTTTGTAAAGTTTTGTTCCATCTTTCATAGACTTTGGATTTACCTTTGTTTTTATTTCAGGGTATTTTTAATTCAAATGAGGGGGCGGAGTCTTTTCTGCGGAGCAAATCGGTTTCCCAAAATCTAATCCTCCAACCTGGAGGGAGACGGAGAGAACGCTGTGACTGACCACATGAGCTCCCCGTTGAAAATGTATTTATATGTAGTGTTGAATGAATTGACTCCCTGTAGAATGAAGCAGCTGGAAATATTTTGAAAAAAAAAAAGAGATAAATTAGCTTCATTTTAGTTAAAGACAAATGATAATAATAGGGATAACACATTTGTCGGCTTATACACTGATTAATTACATGTAATTATTTTCTAGCATATAAAAAAAAGATTTAAAGTGAATTCAGGCCTGATGGATTAGGGGCATCCCAAAGGCATCATTTTAGCTTCCCTAAATGATTCCAGTTCTGTTGAGTTCAGACATTGATGCTCTGTTGAAATTCACATTCAAATCTGTGAAAACACATTTCATGGCTCCATCGAATACAGCTCGTCGTCCAGGTGCTAAAGAGGCGAAGCGGCCCACATCATCACTCTGCCACCACCAAGTTTGGTGGTCTTTTTCTGAAATACTGAGTTACAGGACACACAGCCTCCAAGAAGTTCAACTTTTTCTCCTCTGTCCACAGACTGTGTTCTTAAAGGTCTAGGAGACGATTGAGATCAAGTCTTTTCCTTTTCTTTCTCTTTTTTTACAATTTGAATGATGAACACTGACCACAACCAAGTCAGTAATTTTCTTCTCAATTTAGTTGGAAAACCTATTTTATTAATCCCAAAACAGAATTAAACTCAGAGGCCTGCAGTGCTTTGGATGTTGTTGTGTGACTTTTAGTGACCTCCTGGATGAGTCATTAGCAGTTCTGGCCAGCGGGTCGCTCCTGTGAAGGTTCACCTCTCTGTCGGATCCTACCGGTTCACTCAAGAGCCTTGAAACATTTCCAGTCTGATAGATGTCAGCGACTTTGTTTCTTATCTTTCTTGCATAACTTCAGATTGTGAACATTTGTTACTTTTTCAGATCTTTTAGCATACTTCATGTTGTCAGAGCTGGACTGTTGCAGAAATTTCATAAGTGAATTCTGCAACAGTGTTTGATAGTTTTGGGTTTTTTGTTACAGTTTTATTTTGTTGTGACTTTTTGTTTGTCTAATGAAGTTAGTTTTAGTTAGGTTTTAGTGTGTTTGCTGGTTTTTAATAGCCATTATTAGTTAAATATTTAGTTTCAGTTGAGTTTTTATTAGTTCTTGTAGCGGTTTTAGTTTTTTCATGCTTTGGTTAATTTTTAGGTGAAGCATTCAAAAAGGTCAAAATATGCCATTGTGATTATATACATTGATTAGATAATAATTGCTCAAAAGAGGATAACATTTTCAAATGGATTCAGTTATTATTGAACTGACTCTGGTGTTTTCTCTCATTTCTCACCACTTTGCAGACTGGAGGGAGCATGGAGTATGGTAGTTTGACATAAACTGCTTGTATGAAATTAAAAATCAATTTCCCAACAATTTGAACAGCCAGTAAACAAATTCACAAACACAAAAACAAAAGGTATCACATCTATCTTTTCAGAATGTTTTAGCTTTATAAACCTACAATGGAGTTCCATTTATAGTATTTCCCCATTAATTACAAATTTTGCTTATTTCTGTTTTCCTTGTTTCATTTGTTTTAGTGTTGGTGTCGCAGTAATGAGATTTCCAAAACATGTTGCAAATCGTGCTTCATTCATGATCTAACAGTGGACAATAATTTCGCTCATAAGTTGTTTTTTTTATCTTCATAAATAAAATAATTACTTTCACTATTTGATTTTATTACATTACTTTTTAAATTTGCTTGATCTGAAACATTTGTGACAACAATAATAAAAGAAGTGAAACTACAGCAATGTAGTTTGACAGGACGGTTCTTCTGCCTTCATATTAAGTCTGGTTGTTTGTTTTAGGTTGAAGTTAACTAATTTTCATATAATACAGTAATTATGACAAATGTCCCCATAGACCGTTAGATTTGTGCAACATGCATCTTTTGTGCAGCGGTTATCGCACTTACCCCATGTAGAGCATTTAGATGCATTCGTTATGCTCGTTAGAGTTAGCATCAGTGGAAACATGAGACTAAATCTGTGCACTAAGCACATCTAATAAAAGATTACTGCAGGAATGAATCCAGTGGTTGAAACCACATACCTTTGTTGGCTTTGTGTAACTGTAACAAGTTGTTAGTTGTGAGGGAAACATCTCCACTGCAGGTGCAGGATGTTTGTCATGCCCATCACAGCCTGTTGGGAGATTTTCACAGCATTATTCACTGACAGCGCAGCTGAACGCTGATTAGTGGGCTTTGTTTTGAGTTTCTGGATTTCCCCCTGCTGTTTGCATTCCTTTTTGTTTTTTCATATACCAATCTATTTCATTATTCTGCATTAACAAATGAGTCCTGGAATGTGTTCCCTGTGTGTGAGTTTGAGCAAAACGTTTTCCTCAAATCCAGTTAGAAAAGCGATACTGTTGAAAATAAAATACTTTAGTTATTAAGTGAGAACAAAAAATGCCATTTCATTCTCCAGTACAACTTCAGGTACATCTTTCTGTTTCCTACCACCCTTCTTTCTGCTGGTGTTAAATTTTATTCAGATCTAATTTTTGCAAAGATGCACATATAAATATATAATTCAGTTCCTTTTTTAAATAAGAAAATAAACGTTGCCTAAAATACAGTAACATGGCATATTTTCAGAGAAGGTTTGATCATTTGTGGTAAAAAACACACACACAAAAAAAAATTATAACATCAACCAATGAAAAAAAAATCATCCCTTTCTGATGGATATCAAGATGGTGTAGGACTGATCTCTTTTTGTGAATTAACAGATTAATAACTTGATAGCTAAAGATTCTTAAGATACTTCTTTTTTAAAACAAAATTTGAACTGTGAAAAGGTAAAACAAAGGTTGTTTTTTTTGTCTATAATGTGTCTGAAATGTCTATGCTTATTTACTGCTCTGACTTTTATTCTTGAAGTTAACTATAGATCGATTTCTAAATTACTTGACGATTGTTCCAATAATCGATTCCTCTCTATTAATCTGGTAAAGTGTAACTGATTTGATGTGGCTGAACACAAATGAACACTGTACACTTTAGTTGTCTATTTTATTTCAGTCATGGTTTACTTTCTGTTGTTTTAATGAAACAAAATCCAATTAGAATTACATTTTTGGTTGGAACTGAAAAATTTTCTGCTTACAGAAAATTTTAAGTTATTAATTAACATAATTCAATTTTTTCAAACAGAACTATATTATTGACTAAATGAAAATGAGCTTAAAATAATTTTGTTGTTCATCACGATAACTTCTGGGAAAATTTATTGTTCAACAATATTTATCGTGACATATTGCCTATTTTTGTGCAAGTTGTGTGTAGATTTCTCTCCAGGATGTATTCAGTGCCAGGCTGCAAGATGACGCAAGATGAGATGATTCTTCACTGCGTTGACAATAAAAGTTGCCAAGCACAATATTAGTTTGTGTTTGTGGGGATTAATAACCACTGAAGAATACTGGCTTCCACTAAACGCCCGGCAACACAACAAACAGTTACAGAGAAAATTATGTTTAAGTGTAAATGGAGTGTTTGTGAGAACCGACAGGGTTTTGAAAATGATGAAGCATAAAACAGCAGGAACATTTCTGCTTATTGTCACCTTGTTTGAGTGCAGCATTCGCTGCTGTGAACTGGACTGGCCTGCAGGGGCTCCTGACCTGCACCCAGTGGAGAATGTGAAGGCTGAGTTTGAAAGGAAAAGGTTAACAACAATGATCTCATATTGAGTTGCAAACAATGAAACATGATTTCTGTTTGTGTAGCCAGGAATGATTTTAAATTGAGTTGACGCGACATGAGTGAAATATCTAGGAAAAGTTGAAGTTAATAGTCTTTTTTAAATAATGTTTTTACAAGTTTTTCTGGTTAGGAGTTTGAGATTATTTTTCTTATCTTTAAATCCCTTTATTGGTTTCGCTGTTAAACGTGTGCTACGGTTAATAATGTTTGCTCTCACAGCTCTAAGAACTTTTTAGTCGAGAGCAAAAGGAGTAAGACTACAGGTTTAAGTGTTTTCTAGTATTTAGTTCTTGTGTAAAAGCACATTAAAGCTGCAATATTTAAAAAATAATTGAAACTGTCACTATGTTGTGACAGTATAAGCCCCGTTGCTTTCTGCTGCGCTACAGCTAGTTTCCCTCAGCAGAGCCTTTCATGAAAGCTATTTGGCATAGCCACCGATGACACCAGATAAGATACTATTTTCGGTAATGGCAAGTTGTTTCTCTGCCATTAACACATTGCGCAGCACATACACGAGCTTGATCTGACAGTTTTAAGACTAGTTTGTGGCCATATTATTTAATTTGTTTCTTTAATGCAAAGTAAACCAAATGTATTAATAGTCTATTCAGTTAAAATCCATAAATACTGAAATCTGTTCTACATGTTCTCTTTAGAACTCATTTCAACCCAGTTGTTTCGAAAATATACGCAGGATTCTACATCTTAACTTGAAAAATAATAAATATTTATTTAAAGGGGCAGTGCTAGATAAAATCTACTTTTTTGAGCTTTGCATCATGTTATACGTTCTCATTGAAAACATACGTGGATTCTTGCTTTGATTCTGTCATGAAAGTTTGAGAAATCCTTTAATCTGCTGTGGCAACCGTTCAGCTGTACAAAACGCCTGGGTGGACCTAGACCCACCTTTGAGGACAAAGCTCATCCTTGGAACAACAACTTTCACATTTCCCCCACAACTTCTTCACTCAGCTCCTTCAGACTAGCCAGCAGCAATTAGCAAATACTTGGTAGAACTCAGCTGAGCTCATTAAACGAGCTACTTCTCAGTGCAGCACTGATAAAATGTTGGTAAAGGGTTAATAGAGGAACCATGTTTTGATGACTTACTGAAAGTTAGAGTTTCGGAAAGAGCAGAAGTTTCTTAAAAAGACAGAGGCCCAATTTCAAAGCGCTGCATTTGAAATTGCAGCACTTTGCAACGAAGCAAAATTTCTTAAGTCATATTTGATATGTTGCATTTTTATAATTGAAGGTAACATTACTTGATGATGCTATAATTTGGCACAATGTTCCTGCAAAACACATACTACCCCTTTAATATCTTTCCAAAGTCCTCATTGTGTAAACATTCGAACATGATTATTTACACATAACTATATGTATAGTGTATAATCAAACTGGCTTTAATATCTGAAATATTCCAGTCTTTCTGTTCCAGCCAGCTGCCCAACACATCTTACACAACACTTCTCTGTTAGAAGGAGCATCCTATCAGCACTTCTTAGTCACCTCCCTGCGCCTCTGTGTGAAGATAATTACACGACACTCCACACTAAGATTACACAGCACCCGCGACCGAACAGTTTCAGTGCCACCGTGATCAAATAATAAACCGACCTGTGTCGCGTGTTAACACTTCTCCCTCTCTGAACACCCCACCCCTCAAAAAAAACCTCTCCCAGATTACTTTAAGCCACTCTCTACGTGGAGTCCTACAGAAACCATTAGATGGAGGTGATCATTTGGATGAGGTAATCTTATATGAATATATGAATATCTCCCCGCAGCTGCCGCCTGACGGCAATTAGAGCTTCACTCCCCACCTCTCCCCAACTGGAAGAGGATCAGCCCTGCCGTGTGCTTTCTTTCTTTTTTTTTTTTTCTTTTTTTTTTTTTTTTTGATTGTAAGGCTTTGATGAACAAAATCCCCTGCACACAGCACGTGACCCCTGCCACTGTTTCATCACTGAAAGGCAACGGTTGGGGTTTCTGTCCCCCCCCCCCCCCTTCCACTGCCTGCAGTCTTATCTCGGCAAGGCGTTCGGTGTGACTATCAAAGCCCGCTATCATTTTCTGTTAAACTTAAGCTCAAACATGTTCAATTGTCACCTGGGTTATTGATAATATATCCTCAGGCTTCGCTGAGGTTTATTTCCCTGTTTAATCTGGATGGGGGTTGGGGGGGTAACTCGGGAGGAGTTTTCCTCCGATTGATTTCCACGTCGAGCCTGCAGAACATCACATGGCATAGAGGAGGAAACCCCATGGTAACCCGATAACTTCCTCCCCTCAGCAAATGTCGGTAACTGCGTTGTGACAAAAGATTGTTTTGAGAGTCGGCGGCCTAGTTAAGGAGACTTGAATTATGCCGAAAACCTCGCTCCCTCGCTTTGTCTCTGTATTGTTTTCCAAGATAAAAGGTTTCTTTTCTTTCATTTTTTTTAACACTGGGAAAAATCAAGCCATTTGTACTTTATCTTTGGACTCGCCTCGACTCTACAGAGATGTGCATTAGAGCCTTATCAGTGGAGAAAGTCCAATCTCTGTTCAGTGAGAGCGTTTAGAAACTTGCCTCTTGACATTTTCATCCCCATTAGAAAAAGGGGTCTCTCTTTCTCTCTCTCCGTCTCCTTTTTCTTTGCTGGCTCACTCATTGATTCTTGTACTTTTTGATTTATTACTGGAATGACTAAACGTTGATTTTCAGAGAAATGCTCTTTAATGCAAATGCAGAAGGGGCTTTCTATGACTAGATTTGCATAAAACGTTAACTTGAGCCGAAAGAAAAAATGGCTTAGAAAAACTCAGCTTATTTTGAGAAGTTTTAGGTACCCTGTGACTCAGGTCATCTTTTAAGTCTTCATTGTTTTCTCTGACATAAATCTCTGGATTTTAGGTATGACTATGGCTCAGCGGGTAGAGTAGGTGTCCTTTTACCAGGGGATTGTGGGGTCGATTCCTACCGATGTACCGCATGGCAAGGCACTTGAATCCAGGTTGCCTTCCTCTGTGTATTTTCTGCACATTGGTGAATGATGGGGTGTGCATGTATGTGTTTGAGAGTGAAATTTGGAGAACTTGACTCAAATGTGAAATTCTTTAAGTGGGAAGGTATGACTAGAAAAGTCCGAAATAAATCCATTTCATTTCTTGGTTAGGGGATCAAATGAAAGTATTAGAAGTATAACTTCTAACTTTTTCAATGACAGGAAGCCTACAAAAGGATCTAGTTCGCCGTCTGTATTCTACAAGAATGGTACACCCCAGACAGATTACCAGTCTATCAAAGACCAACACTAAGGCTACATTCATATGGCACAATTAGATGCTCAATTCCAGTTGTTTTGCTGAAATGACTAATTGAATACAACGGCAATCAGAACTCTGTGTGAACGATTTAAGATGCCAAAGCAGCCAGATTGTGTAGAAGAGGATCAATAACTTCACACAACACTGTACTTTTACCAATAACGGTAACCACCATCTATGGATCAATTTTAAAGTTATTCAGACTCAACAGTATTGCCATAAAATTATGAGAAGAAAAAGGAAGCTTATAAAAAGAAAACACAACTACGGTAATAGCATCAATGTTTTGTGGAGTAACTTCTGTAGAGAAGTCTGGATGTATAGTCAGAGCTAAGAGTGGTGGGATTGTGATGTGATGCTCTTAAGTGACACATCTTTCATAATTTCATATTCATCATTTTCAGTCATTGTTTACATCCGGATTTACTGCGTCTGGCACTCTGGACTGCAATGCAACAATGCTACTGACTGGACCCACTATACGGCCCATTTTCTCTTCCCCTTATATATATCAACAATGAGGTGTACAAAAACACACAACAAGCTGTACACTGCTATTGCTTGTCTAACCCAACCTGCTGCTTTCAGAGGGTTCAAAACATAAAAGAAAGCCAGGTGCTGCTAATTAAAGCGCTAGATTATCTGATCAGCAACTTGGATGCTCTGGGGCAAACTGGAGCATGTTAACGCAAAGCCAAGCTAGAAAGACACAAGCAATGACTTTAAGGACACAAATGTTGCTGCCTCTGCACCTGTTAAGGGGAAAATATCCATTCCCAAACAATCTGAAGCACTTTATTCTACTGGGAGAAAGAGTATTCACATGTGGAAAATGTGAAAGACCGTTATTAGTGGTGATTCCAACAACCACGAGACTTTTAGAATAAAGACTTATAAAGTCTAGGAATTCCTCTGTATACAAAAGTTTTCACTTGTCAAATGGGAGCAAACTTTGCATGAAACTAGGTCAGGTATTGGATGAAGCCATGTTGTATAAATGATGGTCAGAATTCCTCCACAATTAAATAAGAGACTAAAGCTGTGCAGATAATGACTTTAAGGAAATGTTGCTACAAACTACTGAATCATAGGTTGCTCCTGATTTTTCACAGATGGCTTTTCCACTTCTGCTTCACCATTGCTTAATAAATAATGGCAATGTGGATTTTATTGTGTTCTTTCGTCCACTTGAGGGGAAATTTTTATAATCCAGAGTCTGGTAAGGAGAAGGTGGGACAAGTATGGAGTTAAATTGGGGCCATAAAGTTTGTTAAATCGAAAAATGTTTGTAACTGATGCGTTATTTGAAACTGGAAGAAAAAATTTGAAACTAAATAAAAAGATCTGACTGAAAAATAATTTTGAAAGTAGTAAAAAGAAAAAGGTTGAAACTGGCCGTTATTAGCCAGGGGCCTCTGAGCCAAAACAGGCTGCAGAGGCGTAGCTTTGGGTGGATGTTGGAGAAACATGTGCTTTATATTGTCACTGCTAAATAACAGTCACAAAAATCGACAAGGAGCGCACAAGAAAAATGGCATTAATATTTAATTGAGTTTAAACCATTGAGTGAAGTAGTCTATTGATCTTTGAAGGTGTTTCTTTAATTGAAAACTCAGTTTTTCATTTTTTTATCAAATGGCAGATATTCACGTTTTATGTTTCTTAACCTCTCCAGGGAAGCAAAGGAGCCATAAGCAGTTGCGAACTTTGCTTTGCTCCTCTGTGATAGGAAAAGGTTTTTGTTGCTTTTCTTTTCTTTTTTTTTCTTTTTTTTTTGGTCTTGCAGTTTTGGCTTGTGTCTGGGGAGCCAAAGCTGTTTTATTGTCAGTGATAAATAGTTGGCTACCACTCTTCTACAGAGCCAGGAGTTGGATGACCACAGCTATGTGACATAAAACTAAAAGCACCTCATATAGAAGTCAAATGTAGTTCGAATTGTAAAACAAAAAAACTAGGCCCCATGTAATTTTTTTTTGACAGAACTCAGAATGTTACTATGACTTACTATTACCTCATGTTTTTTTTTGTTTGTTTGTTTTTCTCCCTGGAGAGGATACCTACGTCAACAAGAAACCAATCTGCTAAATGCGTAACAAGTATTTTTACCCTGATTAAATAAAGTTTCACCTAATTTATAGTAAACAAGTACCACCTGTTGATTGTCTAGAAATGGAGAAAATTAGAAATACTTTGTTTTTTAAGTGTTTTTTTTTGTGTTTTTTTTTTTTTTGTCTTTAGATGCCGACGACTCTGGCTGTGTGTTACTCAACACATCAAGACGGGTAAGCAAACATTTATGCAGTTGATATGGGGATCAAAAATCTTTGACAATATTCAGATAAGGAGCTGAGCAACAAATGTTTAGCAACTTTATTTAAACCAGAGATGAACAGAAAATAGATATTTGAACAGATATAAATATTTTTTATTGTACGTTGGCTCTTTTTTAACTATGAAGCCCATAGAGAGGAACTGGAGCTCACTAAAATTGGCACAGAGAAGGTCAACGCTAAAAGAAAAAAAAATGGAATCATTTGGGAATCCTACAGTGAGTGTGTTTATGCATTATCACTTTCAATGTCCAGTGGGAAGAAGAAGCTGCCTCGCTGCACTCTAGCGCTCTATAACATTCAGAGACATTGCTGTTTAAAATTCAAGTAATTGCTCGATGAATATGTGAGTGAATTGCTAAATATATATGCACAAGTCTATCCAAGAATTTACTCTGGGTGCTGAAACATGGGTTCCTCATCATTTCTGCTGAATTCAAACCACTTTTCTATCACTGGCATGGCGTGACCTTTACCACAATTGTATGCTGCCTCACTTTTTGGGAAGATGAGGAGAATTTATTCTCCCGATATCTTCCGTGACTTGCTTCTTCTCGTGTTTTACTCCGCTCTCATCCCTCGAGGTTGCTAAAACAAATCATTCCAGTGGGCTTACACCGTGTGATGTGCCAAAACTGTAGACACATTATGATTTTTTTTCTGCTTTTTATTCATGCCGCGAGATGCACTTCTGATTCTACGAATGAAAATATGCATTGCTTTTCTTCCCCCGAGACGGACGAAATTCAGATTAGTTTTGTTGCCACGCCCAAGTATGTCGCAGACTTCTTTGCAGTGTAGCAAACCTACATATGATTATGTCACACTTCAGACAAAACAGAGCTTAAAGTGGCGAGCAAGCATGTCATGATACTTCTCCATTACAAGGCTGTCAGTGATTTCAGTTTGCAGGGCCAACAGCTTGCCTGGTCCTTTTTACTAATCCCTCCATTCTGTGCCACAGTTCTGTGTGTTTGCTCTCTCCTTCTGTTTTCCCCCCTTTAATCAGCCTCACATGGCAACAACCACACGTTACCTCTAGAACTGTGATACACGTTGACCTAGTTAAAGTGGTCAGAATAAACTCAGTAATTGCATGTTTATGTACGAGGACGTTTGCGTCCAAAGGCTAATTTTAATTCAAACAGATTTGAAATATGCGACTTTGTTCAGTTGGACCAAAAGTGTTAATTGAATCAAATTAAATTGAGCTTCTTAAAGTGGCAGTGCTATGTTAAATCAACATTTTTGTTTAGCTGTATGTCATGTTATATCATCCCTTCATTAAAATTTAAAATTTTAAGTCATATTTGAAATGTGTGGCTTTTTTTTTTTTTTTTTTCTTTTTTAACAATTGAAGGTAAAACAGTTACTAAGTTGTGCCTGGAAAACACATAAGACTGTCCCTTTAAATCTTCTGGAAAGATTATAGATTAATTCCTTCCAGAAGATTTGTACAAAAATATGGCTCCTATCTGGCTTAAAGCTGCAGTAAGCAGCCTTAAAAATGTTTACAAAATGTTTACAATTTTTTTTTTATTTTTTTTTTTTACATATTTTAACAAATATGTAAAATGTCTTTTACATATTTGTTAAAACTGTCACCATGTTGAGGCACCTATCTGTAGGAGACAGATGAGTGGAGAAAAAAACTATTTTCTCTACCTCTTCCCTGTGCTGCGATCTGCACAGCTCCCAACCAAAAACAACCAATCAAGGAGGAGAGCCTTAACTCTGTCAATCAAGTTCATGAACACCCTGCAAAATGAGCTATTGGTGGTTTATATGTGTGTGTGTGTGTGGGCGTGTAGGCGTGTGTGTGTGTAGTTTTAGAAATACGCATACATACATTTAACAGTTAGACCCTCCTCTTAACAACTTAATATCTTAACATTACAGGAAAACTGTTTATTTGCCATTATCGCTGACCATGCCAACTAGTGTTATCATTCACAACAAACTCTGCTAATGGGGAGCAAATGGGCAGCGCTGGTTGGCAGCGCTAAGACCTGCCTCCTGGCTCTGATTGGTTGTTTCTAGATAGTACTGGTAGAAGGCAGTGGAACTCGATTTATTTTTTTTGTTACTGATTTGTCTCATACCATACTGTCACGACATAACAGTTTCAACAAATATGTTTTTAAAAAATTATTGATAAAAGTTACATACTGCTGCTTTAATTCATCAAACAGGATCTAAAAGTAAACTTGGGTGAATTCATTCCTAAAACCTTAAATCACTTCAGTGACCTGAAAAATAACCAAAGCCCCGTTAAAAAAAACCACATTTCTGTTCTTAAAGTTCTTTACGGAAATAACTCAACAAACTATAGACTTTCCTTTTTCATGCTTGTCTTATTTTAAAAAGAACAGCAGGAGCTCCACTTATCTTTAGAATTTCTGTCAACCCCACAATCAATGGAGCTGGGGTCTGCAGAGTGTCTGGGCTTTTAATCGAGCTGCTCTCGTCCTTCTGTTCATTCACCCATCTGCATGTTATTCTGCTCTCCTACAATCCCAATCCATCTCAGAAGAATGAAGTGATTCTTATCAGTGTTTAGCTGGTTTATGGGAGGATGTGGATTATTACTATAAACTCAGACATTTACAGTTAGTTTTTTTTCATTTGTGTGGAGGTTTAACATTTTGACTAAAAAATGTCATTCTGTTAAAAAAACTTAAAATCGCCATTGAATTACATTAACTGGAGTTAAACTTTGATTTAGTTTCAGTAAATAATTTTCTGATGAAGATGAATGAGGGAGCGACTTTACGATAAACTATGAAGAGGTAAAAATCCATCTGTTCATACTTTAATTTTATTAACAAAAGGTGGAATAAATTGACTTAATCAAGAACATCTCGTGTTTTAGAGGAAGAATCTATGAATTTACCACCTCCTTGCCTCTGTTTCTTGCTTAGCTGAAATTTTTCATGTAATTTTGAATTTGCCCTTACATCTTTTGTAAAGGCTGCATCAGCAGAAGGGTTGGGACTAATATCCAGTTAAGGAGTCATGTAGGAGTCAGTGTATTGAAAATAAAAATAATTTTATGTTTCATTTTTGAAAATTAGAGACATACTGAAGTTACATCAACATACAGTTTGTCATTTATAATATGTGCTCAATAGTATTTCTACTCCTAGAATATGTTCATGCTCTGACAACTCCAAATTTTACTAAAGGATTGGCTTATTTTTCATGAGGTCAGTTTTTTTTTTGTTTTGTTTTTTGCTGTTGAGTTTTACTTTGTTCCACACATCATCGCTGACCGTGGTTTTAAGACGGTATTTAAACGATCCAATTTCCTCCACAGTATGTGAAGCTCATGAACTTCGAGGAGGAGGTTCGGGCACACCGGGACTTGGATGGCTTCCTGGCGAGGGCTAGCATATTGTTGGATGAGACAGCCGCCTCCCTGGACGACGTCCTCAAGAGAATGTTGCACCACGTGGGCGAGGACAGCCACGTGTCCGAGCCCGGGTGCAACTTTGAAGAGGTGATGAGCATGCTTTTCACAGATGCAGGAGCTCAAGAGGTCAACGGTAAGCAAGAGCCCCACACCTCAGCGTTAACCATGTGAGACAAAACACAGATACAAGTGCAAGGAGAATTCAGTGAACTTGAAAATGAGTCCCAATGAGGCTCATTTGTCAGATTAAAACTTGTCAAACATACTTTTTTGTATTAAAAATATTTTTTTTTATTGGTCTGATGTACTATCATATTGTGTGAAACCTACTTTGTTGCGTTATAATTTTGCATAATAAGTCAAGGAAAATGTTTGTGCTCAGACAAATGGAAGTCTTTTTTTTTTTTCTTACATTTTGGAAAAAATCATTAGTATGCTCAAAATATTTTCACATTAACATTTTTGAGCTGTACATGTGATACAAACAGAAATAAGAAAACCATTCAAAAAGTGTTTTAAGCCTAATTTCCATGACTAACTGTATTTATTAAGGTCATGCCGTTCTGTGTGAGAGAGGAGTTTCTCTAAAACAGCAATTCTAGTAATATTTTGAGAACAGGACAACATTATCACTCATAGCTGACATTTTAAACTGACGTTAGCATCTCATGTAAATGATTGGTACTGTTAGCATGGCTAGCATTAAAGAAACAGTAACACAGATGTTTAAAACTCTGATAAAACAGAGCAGATTTTGTACTTTGCTGTCTGGCAGGTAACACAACTGTTACCTGAATGTCAAAGTGAAGCTCAACAGATTTACTTTCACAATTGGAGCATCACAGCTTTCGCCATGATGCTCCACTTTATACATATATATGAAATGTTTTTAGAAAATGCTTTGCTTATATCAAATTATGTTATGGCTACAGAGATGGAAAATAAAGGGAGACGGGTAGGGGAAAATGTCTAAAGGGAAAGAAAGAGATGAGAGTAGAGGAGATAAAACAATTCAACACCCTTGAAGTGCTTCTACACCTGCAGAAAAGAAGAGAGAAAACAATAATCATATGTAACAATAACAAATCTACCATTGAAAAGTACATGATACAAGTTAATACAAAACAACCTCAGTCCAAAGTTGAATCTGAAACAACTGAATCAGGACAACTTTGTTGTTCTCCATTCAGCCTTCCTGTTACCTACTGAAAGTCTTGTCTTTTTCTCAAAGCCTGAATAAACTCCATCTAGATCTTAACATGTTATAAAAACTGGTTTTCTTTAAGCTACTTTACATCTCTTTGTGTCTTCTGCCTCCTTTTACTTTAACACTTCCCTGTTACTTAAAATGTGTTAACTTTGAGTTGTCAGTTTGAGTATTTCATCTGCCTGTCGCCAGCTGATTTCTTGCTGCTTCTCTGTTGAAGCACAAAGAATCATAAAGCACTTTCGAGGTCCTGTTGTGTTTTTCCATCTCGGTGCTGAAAATGTAAAAATACAAAACAACCTAGAAAATGTACTTGCAGGAAAACTAAATAACTTATTCACGGTTTCCTTCTTTGTTGTAGTGTCAGTCGAAGTGTTTTAAGGAGGAACAACAACCTCATAAACTACATTAACATGTGGACAAAATGGTTACCTGCACTGAAATATTTGATCACTTCAGTATTAAACAAACCTGAAACTGTCACTGGAATAAACATATGGGTCATATCGTTGGCATTGATTAAAACAGTTTCTTTATTTACTAGTTCCACAGCATCCAAACAAGATTTTGGTCATAAAACAAATTATGTCTGCAAACAACTAAACCGAGAAACAACCAAAGCCTTTTACTGCAGGCTGACAGTTCGGTCTAGAAAAAATAAATTGACACAACAGTTTCTCCTGCTTTGCTGTCCTCTTCCCCTTCTAAATCCTTTTACCATTAGTGTATTTCCTTCAACACAGTTTTTTTTTTTTTTTTTTTCCCCGACTGAGAGGCAAGATACCGTCGTGGTTTGGACAAATCTCCTCAGCCTATTAGAGCAAGAGAAAAACACCCTGCTGCATAACAGTACGGATCCATTGTTGAAACATTTTCATCAGGAAAGAAGTCAAGGAAACGTTTTTTGTTTTTTTTTGTTTTTTTTTAAAAAAAGAAACAGGTTAGATATATATATATTTTTTGTCTATAGAATTTCTGCTACAGTCCAGTGTTTCTGTACTTGATGAGCATCAGGCGGTAACATTAGTCTGCAATGTGCTCTTTGACCACAGTCTTTCCGGTCTGGCTGCTCTGGTGTCCACAGCTGTGTTCGTTAGTTTGAGGTGGTTTGTGTGCGATGCTCGCCCTGCACCGCAAGCCGCCACACATTCACAAGGTGATAATTGACTTCTGTCATCGATCACTCACGGAGCTTTTCAAATGGCTTTCTGAGGCTCTGAGGCTGTGCTGGCAGCTGCTCCTGGCCTGGTCTGTCCCAGAATACCCCACAAGGAGCCTGTCTATGGGTCAGCGAAGCAGGGGCTACTACGTCTGTTGGCCGGATGCTTACAGCTATCGCCACTTTAAAATTAATGTAGAAGGACATTAAAACATTCCTGATCAAAGCATTAAAGGGACAGGATTAAGTAAAATCTACTTTTTTTAGCTTTACATCTTGTAATGTTATTTCCTCAACAAAACCATCCCTGGAGTGTTGTTTTGATTCCTTCACATATGTTTGAGAAACCTTTAATCTGCATGGCAACCATTCAGCTGTGCAAAATGCCTGGGTGGATCTAGCTCCATCTTCGAGGATGAAGCTCCCCCTCCTCTTAAGTTCAGTTTTCAAGCTTCAGGGCTTCCGTCTCAGAGCAGCCCTCCTCCACTCAGCTCCTTCAGACTAGCCAGCAGCAATTAGTAAACACCTGGTGGACCTGCCTGTCTGCTGACCTGACCTCATTGTAGGAGCAACATCTCAGTGCAACACTGGTAAAAATGTTGTTAAAGGGTTAATAGAGGAGCCATCTTGTGATGACTTCCAGAAGGCAAAGTTTCAGAAATCGCAGGAGCTTTTTAAAGAGACAGAGGCCCAACTTCAATTTTAAATTGCGAAGTACCATTTCTTTAAGTCGTATTTGATATATACAGCATTTCTGTAATGACTTAAGTTAACATAGTTACTTTATTGTGCTATAAAATGGTGTTATGTGCCTGGAAAACACAATACTGCCATCAGAACATTTCTCAAAGGTCCTTGAAATATTTAAACAATAACACCTCAAGACTACACTCAGTTATAAAACATAAACACACATTGCTGTCAACATTCTGGGCCTGACATTACTAATCATTACATGAAAAATTTTTATTTCAAAAGCATAGCAAAGTCAATATGAATCATAATGAATAATTAAAGCTACTAAATAATCCTAAAGTGATTCATACTGTTGCATTTAAAAACCCGGTTCATGTGCCTGGAGCTTGGAGCACCTCAAGGCCTCTGCCCTGCACTGAATGGAAAGTTTCATGACTTGAGAAGAAAATAAAAACGTTAAACTGTTGCATATTTTGTCATCTTCATACTTTGATGAAAGTAATTTATTATTATTTTTTTTATGTTAATGGTTTGTTTAAAAAGTCATAATTTGTGTAAACTTTTAATTGGATTGAAATTTAATTTATGTATTGAACTGTTCCAGCAGTTTCACTGGCATCCCTACTCAAATATAACATTTATAATAAAATGCTGTATTAATTTTTTACAAACTTAAATCAAACTTAAAATAAGAGGAACAACAGAGTGGCATGTAGTTTTCAACAGTATCCCAAATAAAGATATATACACAGCTACGAAAAAATATTTACAAGCCTTTTTATATTTGAACTGCGTTTTGTATTTGTATCAATTTTATCTGTTATTATTTCATGATCTGAAACTTTTAAGTGTGGCAAAAATGCATAAGTTAGTGTTGGTCAAACCTCCTTTCAAGAGATCATCATGAATTTTCACTCTAATTGAAATGGCAATCCACTGTTTAAATCAGCTGCAGAGTGAGTTATCATACTGGGTGGATGAATCAGCACGATTAGCAGGAAAATATCAAATTTAAGCTGCAAAAAAGCTACAAAATGCTTTTAATTACGTTTAAAAATTCCTTAAAGGCATCTAAACGACACAGTTAGTGAAAACTTCCAACAAGTCTGTTGATTTCAGATATCTTCAATTAAGTTGAACATACTAATTATTTAATAAAGATTCCACTCAGTAATATCCTGTTCTGGAGTTCATTCCCTGAATTCCCAGATATCTGGAAAGGTTCCTGAATCCGACTGCTGCTGTCTTTTTCTTTTTTGTTTGGGGGGGGCGGCGTTCTTGGTGAGGAACAAAGACCCTTGCTGTGGGAATAAGTTTAAATCACACCCCAAGTATGCTATCAACAAGCCATATCTCCAGAGGTATTAATTTCTGCCGTATCTGGGCTCCCTCTGCCACAGTGGGGTATTACAGCTGTCGAGCGGGCCAGCTCATTTCGGCTGTAATACTGTACAGTTGTGAGATAAAGTGAACAGGGGAAGATTATAGCGTTCCCTGAAAAAAGGGGAGAATTACATAAAATGAAAAAGATGAAAGCCCAGAGAGATAATTAGTGCTGCTCCAATATGTAGAGAGGAGTTTGGTTTTGGAGGCCAGCATACTGTTTTTGGCTCCACTTTTGTCTTGGGATTCGGCATTAAGGAAGAGCGCGTGCATTGTGTTGAGGAATAATGCCAGCTATGCTTATGATGATGCAATGCTTGGATAAGGGTTTTCACTTTAGACATTTGAACATCTAAGTGAAACTGGCATCACCTTCTGACATGTAATATTCAAAGCAGTGAATCATTTGGGGACTAAATATGCCTGAGCACGTACAGTTGCTGCTGAATGACTAATAGGTATTGTTGTGATTAATGGTGTATTGTGTAATTACATTTTCCTCTTTTCCTCTATGGTTTTGTAAGGAGCTGGAGCTTTCTCTGTTAGGTGCACCAATGACGTTGCTCTGGTTCTGGCTACTGTACCATCATTTCAACAGAAAATGTTGGAGATATTATTTCTGACTCTCCAATTTACCTGTATTTACATAATCTTCTGTTTTTTCCTCTTCTTTTGGTTTTGTCTGTAATCAATAACATTTTATTTGAAAACTATATGTCAATGTAATGGGCAACATTTTCAATTCAAAACCCCTTTATGCTGCTAAATTGTTGAATAAATAGACTTTGATGTTTCACGTGGTTGTTTGTCACGTGTACATCATATTTACGGGTGTACCAGAAACACAAATGCAAAGGTTCCACCTGGAACAAAATAAAAATGTGGTTAAAAAAAAAAAGAAGGCTTAAACTAAATTGTATAAAAATAAGCCAAAATAACACATTAAAGTAGCCATTGTTCTGTGGAAAGATGAATCTCCACCACCACCACAATTTACAAAGCAAAATTTGTGGTTGTAATTGGTAAAAAATGTTATCAGCATGAATACTTTTGCATACACACTAATAAATCTCCTGTCACAACATTTATAAGCTAACCCACAAAATTCTATAGCTATTTCTGGTCCCTAATTACTCCTGCGATCAAATAAGAATCACGTTGTAACCTTACACTGGCATCGTTTGGCCAGTGGTGAGAAGAGAAGGTGTGAACAGAAAAAAACACAACTAAACAGCAGATTTAAATCCTCAGATTTGACATACCTAACCCATCGTCCTCCATCCCTGCTATAAATATTCTGTGCATAAATTAGTGAGTCAACAGGAAGGTTTCACACTGGAGGGCAAAGGTTCAGGTAAAAGTGTACTGTGAGCATTTGAGCAAGTAAAATAAAAGCTGGATTCCAAAGAAAAGGTAAAAATTAGTCATTTGGCAGGAGGATTTCTTTTCCCTGTGTTGACAGCTGCATGGATTTACATTTGAGACCATAGCTTTCGAAACTTGTGTAAATCGATTGCTTTATAAACATCTACAATCTACTTTGTATCCATAAGCTTTTGTTTTGTCCTCTGAAAAATTCCTTTTGTCAATCTGTGCATGCAGACTATGACTGAAGCTCAGTCAGGCATGTGAGCGCTCAAGCTCACTGACTTTTAAAGTTTACCGTGGGATTTTGTACCCATCGGGTCGCCAAAAATCCCAGACTACTCTCAGGAAAGAGATGGCAAGAGGTCTACGTTTCTGGACGAGTGGCTTTTGTTTTGGTTTATGCTGCATGGAAAAGTGAACAGAACAAAGCACAGGAGGTGTCAGTTCAAATGTTTTAGAAATCATTTAAAAATAATTTGACTAATATGACCTTGTCAGCGTCGATGGCTGGAGGTGTGTTAGCTAAAGTAGGCTTGCTGACGTTTGCCATAGACATCTGTGAAAGTATGAGTCAGACTGAGGAACTTGGTGAATTCCAGCTTTGGTCAGCAGCTGCGTCTCCATTTCAAATGTTCTCAAAACTTTCTTCATTTTGTTAATGTCGAAAAAACATAATTTTACAATTCCATTACATAAGAAACGCATTTAAAATCCCACGTGAACAGGTTTGCTCACGCGAGAAGTTGTTGCTCCGGCTTTATGCCAGTTTGGTGTAGAGGAACTTGACTGGTGCAGAATCTTGACCTAAACTTGTTTGAGCACTGCTGAAATGAATTAGAGCAGAGACTCTGATCCAGGGCATATTGCCCAACATCACTGTCTGACCTCGCCAGAAAAGATCCCATCTTCCTTTAAATACACTTTTACACAGCCTTCACATGAGAGGTGAAGGTGTTCTAGCTGAAAAAGGAAGAACCAATGCCATGTGGGTGCAGGCAAGTGATCCAATATACAACTGTAGTATATATTTATATTTCCAGAATCCTTCCTTCATTTCTGTTTTTGGCCACAGTTCCAGTCCTAGCTCACTCATATAGCACAACTGCAAAGTTGACCAAATTGTTGTATAGAAGTACAAAAGGACAAAATAAAGACACACCTCACAATGCTCCCCATATGTACCAAAAAACTGAGAGTCCAGAGGTGTTTTCCAATAAGATTTAGTTGGAGTCTGTGTGATGTGTAGGGTGAGTTTATTCCAAAGAGCCACAAACACTCAATCAGCTTGGTGAACAAGCCTGAACTTTGTAATCGTTAGATCTGAGGGATCTAGAGGGCTGCAGGAAACCAGGCAGACTCTCAGGAGGCCGTTTGTTCAGTACCTTATAATCAACAGTCAACAATAAAGATTTCAAATCCAATTCCAAAATAAACAGCAAGTCAGTGAGGAGAAGCAAGTAGGCTGCTGGGGAAACATGTTCACGCCTTTTAGTTCATGTCAGAAAATGAACTGCAGCAGGCTGGACGGACTGCGGAGATGTGAGGCTGACCTGACCAACGCCGACGATAATCCAGTTGTAAAATCTTAAAAAGGTTATGCTCACCTGTTCAAGGTTTTAAGAACATAGAAATTCTTTCAGTTTTACTGTAGAATCCATGCCTTCTACTCATATCAAAGTTTTAGATTTATATTTGTTTTTAAATGAAGAAATTTGAAAAAGGGTTGGGGGTTCTTGAACATGTCCATCTGAAAAGGAAGGAAGTTTGACATGAAAATAGGTAGGAACTCTTCAATTTGTTATTTTTTTTTACACTGTTACACAGCATATTTGTTATGGAGCTTTTTTTATTTGAAGATTTTTCAATTGATTCAATAAAACAGAGAATCCATCAGCGGTTCCAGCAGACTGAGCAGAGGATAAACTAAAACAATGGCTGATTGGACCCGGGAAATTCTCACCTGTCTCTGCCGCATTGCAGAAGTTTTGCACTCGCGTTTCTCTGGGGAGACGATTTGTTTAGATTTGGATAAACTGCTCTACACACAGGTTGTTGGTATGGTGATCAAAACATGCAAATCTGACGGCCCATCTGTAGGCACAGATTGTATGTCCGTGTAGAGAAACGATAAATCTACGTTTACAGAAAAAAAAAAACATGACTTGAACTCTTGGTGTTCTGCATAGTCCCTGTGCAAAGAGTTAGAACATTTCTCTACATAAACAGAAGATAACATAATTTTAGAGCTGGATACACACAGAGTGAACATATGCATTGTGTCTCAGTGTCAGCACAGCTTTACCATCTGCCACAGAGACATGCAGCTCCTCAGGTCTGTTGTGGTGCCAAATCAAAAAGAGGCTACATGAGTTAAGACGAGGTTTCATAAGTGGAGCTTTTATGAAGAAATATAAAAAAAGAACAGAGTGGAGAGTTTGAGTTCTCACCTCAGGTCAATTACTGATATCGAAGGTTTCAAAAAGTGTTTAAAACTGATCAGATTTTCTGTTCTAACGTTCCTACCCATTTAAAGCTACAGGATGTGACTTTTATAAAAATATCATTTTTTTAGGTATTTGTTGAAACTCACCATGTCGTGGCAGTATGGTATTAAGACAGATAATCTGTTGAAAGCTCCTTTGCCTTTTCCCAGTGCTAACAAAAAACAACCAATCAGAGGCAGGAGGCGGGTCTTGGCGCTGTCTGTCATGCACACCTTATTGGTCTATGCTACAATACAACTTTGTGAATGCTAAGGCTAGTTAGCATGGCCACATGAAGAAGTTTTGATGCAACGGTAAGTTGTTTCTCCACCTTTAGCACATTCACAGGTTGATTGACAGCGCTAAGCTCCTCCTCCAGCCTCTGATTGGTTGTTTTTGATTTCTTCAGACAGTAATAGCAGCACAGGGAGGAGTTGGAGGAGATAGATTTTTTTTTCAGAGTTTATCTGTCTCATATTACACTGTCACAACATAGACAGTTTCATTAAATATGAAAAAAAACATTTTTTTAATATAAAAGTTACATACTGCAGCTTTAAGCCCTTTCACTGAGGGCAATGAAGAGAGTTCCAGAGTCGTCTTAGTCACTTAAAGCAAAGCTCCGTCTCTTTTGTTTCCAGCTTAGTGTGGTGAACTATCAGTAGCTCCTTATCACATGACCTCAGAGGCTTTCCTCCACCAGTCTGCTGAATCAGAGGACCACTGGATGCTCTGGAGTCCTCTGATGTAACCCGTTGCCTGGTCAGGAAAAGCTAACCTAGTCGGAACAGGAATTTTGAAATGCGCTCCGGAATAAACCAGATGTCGCTGCATCTGCAGTGGAGGCTGGATGTTTATTTCAGAAGCCCAGTAACAACGTTCTGAACAACCTGCAACCCGCCTTTTTTTGATGAAACAGAAGCAATGATTTATCATTTCCAGTTCGGGATAAGAGCCAGCAGAGCTGATGCAGTGCGTTTGTCTCAAATGATAAAGTCAGGGTTGATCTGATATTCCCAAGTCTAACTTTCTAACAGAGGATTTTAGTTCTCCAAGCATCTTCTTTATATTGAACATTATTATTTCTGGTTCAAAGGTAACTATTTCTGAGAGTTTGTTTTTTTTCGTTTTCTTTACATTTAATTGAAGAAAACCACCAGCCAACCACCTTTTGATGGAGTCTAAGCACTTTAGTAAAATGGTTTAGAAACTATACAATGTACAACTGAATATCATCTGCATACAGTGATGACAGTGATATACAGGTGAAATCGCGTATTTAAAAGTTAACAGAATAGATCAAAATCAGACCTGACCACAAAACAAGAATGCTGCTGTTGCCACTGTTGCTGCTCACTGCCAGTCAGCTGACTGAATGATGGTTACTTCACCTCAGTTTACTGCTTGGAAATATCCCTGCAATATTATTATACAATAGAAATTACAGACCACTTCTGATGGTTCAGTTTTGTTTTAGTATTTACATTAAAATAATAATTGAGTATTGTAGATACAGTTATTGTCAATATCGGTGTGTTTGTTTTTGCAGCAGTAAAACTGTTTCTTTTTTGTTTTCCTTTGATTATAATTGTCATTTGTCTGAGATTCTTTAATCTAACTCAAGATGATATTATTGTAGTGACCCATGTATGGTTTTGGAAGAAACTTAATTAGTCCTGTGTTTTTCTTTCTTTTCATTTGTATTTGTCTGTCTTTTTGTAATAGTGCATTTGCAACAGGAATTACAACACAAATCTAAATAGAGTTGGACCTTTTGAAAGTACATTTCAGCATTTCATTGTTTACTTCTCCTTTTCTTATTTGGTTTTAAAAATTGACAATAAATAAATAAATTGTAGTTCAAATATTGAAAGGTTTTCTGAATATGAGCATCTCCTCCCTGTTAGATATTAATTACAGTAACTTATGTCCAGCGATTTGAGATTTTATTTTTTCCTCTGCTGGTGTTATCAGAACATTGAATTAAAACCATTCGTTCCAGCTTTGCACCAACTCAATCGCTGGTCATTTTACTCCTCATCCTGATCTCTTCTTTGACATCTTTGGGGTTTCTTTGAACCAAGCAAATGCAGAAGTGCTATCAGTGATAAAATCCAGTTTTTGCTAATAGCCTTTAGATAGTAATAAAGATAAGATCTCCGTCTCGCCAACAACAATATGACATTGAGGGATCTTCTTTAGAAAAGGATATTTAATATGCATGAGGTAAAGGAGGGCAGGAAATGAAGCTTCTGTTCATCAGAGATATTTATGTGCGTGTCTCTTAACCAGAAAATGTGTGTACGTGCGGCCGGATTGGCTCGGTGGTATGCATGCGCGGGTGCGTGTGTGTGTGTGTGTGTGTGTGTGTGGGGGTGTGTGTGTGTGTGTTTGTTGGGTTTTTTTTGTATAAAACTTAAGAAACTGCTTACTGGTGTCTGTACTGACTGTTTTTTCTCTTGGTTTTTTTTTTCTCCCACCTGCTGCACATGCAGAGAAGTCTCAAAGTTTCGTTTTCTTTGATGACGGTAAGCTGTGTTAATTGGATGAAAATGTCAGCATCAGCCCCTGTGAGGCTGCAATCAGTCGTTCACTTCTCTACCAATCACCATCAGTATGCCATTTGTTTTTTTTTTGTTGTTTTTTTTCCCTTCCACACTCAGGACTGGGTTGTTCTATCTAGTCATCAAATGATTACAGACACCAGGGAAATTTCACAGTGTCACAGATATGCCTCTTAACCTGCCCCTTAAATCTGCCGCAGGTCCGTCCTGCAGAGTCCATTACTTTTGGTTCTTTTCTTATGCAATGAGAAAAAGGAAGAAAAGACAGACGGCTACTTGTTTTGCTCTCAGGTTCCTACTCATTAAACGCTTTAAATTTTGATCACGTTACAACTGCAGTCATTACAAAGCAGCACATAATTATGAAGTGAAAGGAACGTTTTTAAAAAACGTTGCTGAAAATAATCCGGCTTGTTTGGTGTACATATATATATTTATATATTTTTGCCAGTTATCCCAAAGTGAAAGTCATTTTGTAGGGATTCATTACACAGAGAAAAATATTTCATAGTTTTATTTATTTTTTAATTTTTAATTATTATGGCTTATAGGCAAAGAAAAGCCACAATTCAGTGTCTCGGAAAGTCTGAATATCACATTAGATCAGTCTATGACACTCATTTTAAAGTCAGTCAGGTTTATTTTCAGGGCACATTTCAGCAACAAGGCACTAAAATATAGTAGAGTCCTCAATTATGAAACAAGAAATGACATTGCATTTTGTCAAATTGCAAGTACCAAGTCATTCTCCCTGGTGCTGTTCCATGTTTTACTGCCACAATTTGTCCTTCCACTGAATTTTCTGTGAATATAGCTTGATACAGAACTCTGAACAACCAGCTTCTAAAGCAATGACCTTCTGGTTTCCCCACTTTGTGACAGATGAATATTTGCAGGATCGGGTCTTTGCCGGTGTTTTAATTAGCTGATGACACCAAAGAGTTTCCATTTAACACCTTCTTTATAACATTTGAGTTTTCTGAGATGCTGAATTTGGAGTTTTCACATCAAAATTACAAGAAACAAAGGATTATGCTACTCTGTGTGATGATTCTACATTACATATACATTTCTCTTTCTGAGATGACTTGTAGGGATGGGGCATTTATCGCATCGTTTATCACTTATTGTGATAAATTTCTTATCGTAATAAGAATCTTGATTTGTCGCTACGATAAATTCCAATTGGTGATGTTTAAAAACCCTCCAAACTGTCCCTGCTGTCGGGATTGTTAGTTTTCCCCACTGTTTATTCAATGAGACTATCATTGCATATCAACAAATTTAAAATAGGATTAAATGCAGTTACTGTGAGTGGTTTTGTTGTTCAAATCACACTTGTTTGTGACTCATGTCCCAAGGAAGGGCATTCCAAATATTTTTAGGAGGGACGCTGTGACATGCACTCAGTCATACTGTTACCTAAAAAAGTAGTAACAGATAGTTTTATTTTGCAAACCTGATATCCTTCACTTGCCGCTTCACAAATGCAGACAAATTGCGTCGGCCTGTCGTCTCAAATTCTAATAAAAACATATCGATGTTTATGGTTGTAACATGACGAAACAAAGAGTTTTCTAAACCATGATTTAAATTTCATCAAAGCCTCTCAGGGATAATAAAGTGTGACCTCTGACCCAGTCCCAGTGGCCCCTCTCATTCACCATTTGACATCATAGCCTTTGTGCGGTGCAAGGTGATTGGCTATGATGGATTATTACTGTAAACGTTTCACCTGCTTCTTCAGTAGGGAACACTCCCCTGGTTTAATCACCGTCTTCAAAGCTCCTCACACTCACAAGAAGCCAATCATTTTTTTTCTTTCCCTCCTCTGTGGTGTGTGTTCGTGAGTGTGTGTTTACTGCCAGGTCGAACAATGGTCGAAGCCACAGTCGATCTTTTCTTCTTTATTTTTTTGCAGCTCATGATCTTTATTAAGAACACCTCAGGGCATAATAGAAAAGGTTTTTATATGTGAAGGCCGGGGGCTTTTCTTTTCTTTTTTTATACACATTTAAAGAAACACTGATAACCTCTGTGTTCTTTTGTAGCAGCTCATCTCTGTAGACGTTCTCCTTTTCTTTGATGTTCAACTGGCACACAGACCAAACGAAATATTAACATTTGAATTATTGGCCTGGTTTAGCGTGTTTATAAATTCATCTTGCGCTTATTTGTCGCTGTCAGTCACAAATTATTTACTACCTTACGGGATCTGGGGAGGGGAGACAGCAATCTGTTTTTTACCCTACAACCAAACTGCATGGATAACACAATAAATGATTCCACCAAGAACCCAGAGATGAAAGTGGGGTATCCAGCCATCCATTCTTGCCTCCTTCACATTTATTCATTATTTTCCATTGAAGTTTGTCACATTTGATATGCTGTGTGTAAGCATATGTGATCTTTTGTGTGTGTAGGCGTGAGTGGGCGTGTGTGTGTGTGTAGAAACAGCGGTGTTTGTATGGCAAATACTGACGAAACCATGCGGAAATCTTCACTTCAATGACAAGATTTGAAGAAATCTCAATTAGTCACCTCGACGATCACACCAGCAGTCAATCCAAACACACTTGAGTTAGAGTTTTAGCCATAAAATCCTACTTTTAAATTAGATTTTTAAAAATTAGCCACACAGATCACAATTACCGTAATTTCCAGACTACTAACCGTACCTGGACATAAACCGAACACCATAACTTAAAGATTTTGTTGCACTTGTCTAAAAGCCACAGGTGTCCCAATTGTAACGACATATTTACACCAAAACATCTTATACAAGTCTTTTTTTCTTCTTGCTTTTAATAAAATATGTAGCGGTAAAGTACACAGATGCGTACGATTTCCAAACAGACTGTGACCTTGCTGCTGAAAACGAAGCAAAAAAATAGGACAAAGAATTTCTTTGTCTGAACTTCAGTCTGAAGTTAAATCAGACCAAACATTTATTATTTTAGTTTGATTAGAATTACCAAAAATATTTCTATTTGCTAAATGCCAGAAATCTTGGCATTTAACCCAAATCATGAAGTTTAAAAGACTGTTATCTCTGACCCTGACTACATGTATTTAAACTTTCGGATTCGAGGAAAGCTACAAAACCTTCTCTTGCTAACAAAATGCTGTTGCTAAGTTTTCTTTGTGTTTGCCTAATACAGATTTCAACTGTTTTGCTCTTTTTCCACACTTTGATATTTCCCACTCAAAATATCTAAATATCAAAGACTCCTTGAGAAAGTAGAAAATTTACTCTTCTATTGAGTCTTTTTGCATCACTGTGATGGAATTGTTGAGCATGAAAAGCCTCCTCAATGTAATCCCATTTCATCTCAGGTTTGTGTCGTCTTGTGCTTTGGATCATTGCACTACGAAGACTTGTTGGTCTGAAAACCTCTAACCATCACAGAATCTCTACCACATGTGACTGTTGGTACAATGTGTGTTTTTCTGAAATGTTGTTAGTTTTACGATAAATCTAATGTGGTGCACACCATCCAAAATGTTCCAGATTTGTTTATCTGCGGAGGAGTTCGAAATTCTAAAGATTGAGAGTCTTTTTGGGGGCGGGGTAAAAAAGGAGTGGATTTTTGGTCAGTCGTGGTTTTTTCCAGTAAATGCAATTTTTTTAAATTTTATTTTAATATTTTTGCAACATTTCTATAGTTGAATCACAAACACAGATCCTTTACTCTTGCACAAGAGGTCTGCAGCGCTTTAGCTGTTGTAAGTAACAGATGTTGGAACATTTGATTCTTCTGCATGCCCCGGACCCATCTGACTAATAAACTGACTAAACGTTCTGGCCTGGTTTTAGTTTTTAATCGCTTGGAGTTTACTCTCTTTGAAAGGAAACCAAACCACAGGAAAAAAAAAGTTGCAAGATAACAAACTGTTCAGCTGATTCGAACCAAAGAAGACCAACTCTTGGTGTGAAAGCCTTTAGTCAGAGCCTCACATTTATTCAGTATCATTTATTTTTTTTATTAAAACTGGTGTTACATTAAAATAAATCTCAACAGTCATACAGATTAAGGCATTAAAGTATTTTACTAAGTCGAGAAGTGCTGCTAGCTTGAATTTTAAAATATGCTAGCTTGAAAAATAGTTTCTCTTTTTCCATGAGTTGAGAGAGTAAACCTTGTAGATGTACATAGTTCATGTTGTGCACTGACTTGTGTGTACAGCACACAGACATGAGAATTATATAAAGCAATTATTGCAAAAATGTTAAGTGACATGTTTATCTCTGCTAACTGTATTATTAGCCGTTAGCTTCTCCGTTTGTGTGATGTTGGTCTGATAGTTTGTTGGCTTAGAGAACCATGTGACCTTGGTGAGCACATTTGCTGCTCTCGCTCTGTGTTTTTCCTCCACTCTCCTGTAACCTCTGCTACTTTCTTTTTTATCCTTAATCCCCCTTCTCTTTTCCTTTTAATCTTTTCTTCCTCTGCCGTTTTGTCCGTCTCCATTTCCCGCTCTCCCCTCATCTCGTCCCTGACGTCAATGGGAAATTGGATGGTTTTTGATTACTACTTGGCTGTCAGGCTTACTGCTATTAATTGAATTGAATCCCTGTCCATCTCCTATATTTCTCTGCCCTCTTTCTGTTTCTTCCTTTTCTATTAATCTTGTCTGTTTTTTTCCCCCTTTTTGACTTTCATGCTCCCCCCCTCTTTGTGTGTTTTTACTTCCATTTTTTCCTTTCCCCATGTGCACTCTCTCTTGTTCTCCTTTCCTGCCTGTTTCCTTTTCTATTTATTTCTTTCTCCTCTCTCTCTCTTTCGTGCCATGCAACCGCTTCTTTTCTCTTCATGTCCTTCTCATCTCTTTTATACTCTACTTTCTTAATTTTTGGCTACATGCACACACGCGCGCACACACCTCTTTATTATCCTCTGCGCTCTTGCTCCTTGAGCACAGTGATACTGTTGTCATGGTGACGCCCATCATTTTCTGGCATGAATGGAGGATACTTTATTGATGAGATGGCAGAGGGAGAGAAAAGAAGAGTGATGGAGAGAAAGACAAAGACGTGCAGAAAGAAAGAAATCACTGGCAGGGAAAATCAGAATGATATGGAAATGATCATCCCCACTGCTTATGATACAAAACATTTCCAGCCTGTCATTTTCCTATTGCTGATTAGCTAAAGAGGATGCCACGAGACAAAAAAAAGCCAAACGTTCTCGGCATATTCAGTCCCTGCGAAAGAATATCCCTCAAAACTCAGCAATTCATCATTTTTTAGCGTATGTGAAGTCATCCTGGAGATTCCTGTTAACCCAGCAGCAACGTGTGCTGCCTTCAGCAGCCCTCCCCGTTTAATCATTCTGCAGCATAAATATGTCAGCATATTAAAATGTGTTTTTCAAAATGAGTGCTGGTGTTTCCCCAAGGTTGGATGGACATCCTTATGAGCTTGTCATAGTCTGATGTTTCCTCGGTGCTCATTAGATATGTCTGATGTAGACAGTATATGGAGAGTCTTAGCACAGCATGTTAGGCAATACCTTCCTATCCAACACTCCGTTTTAAACCATTACATGATGAAATTAGACATTTGGCAAAGACATTAATGCTCCAACTTACTAGAAATATAGTTACTTAAATTTCAGCTCTGCCAAGTAAACATTAAGTTGCCATGAAGCAGCTGTATCTGTTGCACTGGAAAAATGATATTCTTGAGTGGCAAACTAAAAAATGTGCGGCAATGAGAATGAATGTTATCTTTAGCTAACTTGTGTCTGACATCTGACCTACAGTTCATCTGCTGTCTGAGACAATCCAAGGCGTGACGGCGACAGCCACCGGGGTCCAGTACCAACAGTCCTGGCTCTGCATTCTGTAAGCATTTGTTCCTCTGTCTGGGTATTTTCATGCATTATGCCAGAGCTATCTTGTTTTGCTAATGTTTTCAAACATTAGCATGAAAGAATATACTTGAATTTTGACACAATTTGATGGAAAAAAAAGAAAAGATAAACAAATCCGTATTTGTTCAGCTTTTGCTTTTTATTGCACCTGAAATTACATACATCTTAAGCTGCAGTATGTAAACCTGCAAAATGATTAAAATCTGAAATATGTGGTGTGTGTTTGTGTTTAGCTCCTGAGTTGTTGAACAACAACCTTGCACGAATTCAGACTTATGACTCCATCATCTTTTCTGACCTCCCCACTGCCCATTCTTCAGCTCAGTCCTGTTGCTCTTGCATAAAGAACATGCTTGAATAACTAAATTGAACTAAACTGAGCTCAATGAGAACTAACTTAAAGCTTATGTTGCTTTGAATAACCTGGTAGTTGGATTGTGTCTGCTAATTAGGCGACTTCTTTAGGGAACCCATTGCACCGGATTTTATTTATTTACCTCGTGTGTCACTTCTTTTCTTTTTTTTTTTAAAGACCGGAAAGTATCTATGAAATGATAATGTACCCTATAAAGAGCTTCATGCTTGGTAGGACAGCATCAGTCATTTGTCCAAGTGTTTCAAAACAGCACATTGATATTCAACTCACAGAGCTTTCTCTCTCCCTGTGTAATTATGAGAGCAAAGGAGGAAGTTAGCCGACGTTGATAGTGTTAAAGTCCACTGCGGGAGAGGGTCAACACGGAGGAGAGAATCAGCATAGCATCAGATTTTAATGTCTGCCGCAACATGACAGTTGGCTGTTTCCAGCTAACTGTCATGTTTCTATTTTTTTCAAACCAGGAACACAAATGATTTGTTGAATTCAGAAAGATCTTTTCAACCCACATCTAATAATTTATGTATCTTATTAACTGGAAAAGCAAAAAGAAAAGCTGTGATATATATTTCTGTGTTGTGTACTCAATATTCAGGATTTTGCTCAGATGTTTCGATGATTTGTCTTTACTGATGGATTGCTTTAATGTTGATGTTGGTTTTGTGTTTAGTAATCATCACTCAGGTATCCTTAGCTTACTGGTACTATTGGAAATCCCTTTTAAAAAGCTTCTTTATGGATAAATAAATCAATTGAGAAATCCCAAAGAAACCCTATGAGACTTAAGTTTCAAATGTCCGCCTGGATATTTTTGCTTATTTTAATTCTACGCAGTTTTTAAATGTCCTGTGAGTAAATATATTTGTCCATTTGTCCATAACAACTGAAACTTTCAGTATCTAGCGAGTTATTTTTGCAATTTACCATCCATTAAGAGTGCTCCTCAGATTAATTTCACTCCCTGCTACGCCGGGGTGAAATTACCGTAATAACCTGATGTTGTTGGTAAGCGCAACGTCTCCCCTTCCAGAAACCAGTGGAATTTCTCAGATAGCGCAAAGTGCAGCGGAACTATGGCACTGGATCATCATCGCTACGTTCAGTGTGGAAGAGTTGAGGTGAAACAGAACAGGCTCCACCTTAAGAAAGTTTGATTCTCTTATAAATATATAAAAATGTACTGAATGGAATTGCATAAGAAAACATCGAAGGTCCTGTTTTAACCAAAAAGCTCTCTTGCTTCCCCAGAAACCCTGCACTATCCGTGTCCTCTAAAACTGACAGTGATGACTTTCTCTCTTTCTTTCCTTTTTATAAAAGTCAATAACGTCAGGGGAATAATGTCCATCAATGTGTCACAACTTGTTTTTTTTATGTGGTTATGTGTGTGTGTTCATATGTTCTGCTCCTGCCCTCTGCACTTGTCTAATTGCCCCTTGGGGATAGATCAAGTTTTATTGAATTAAGCTGAATAACTTTGTTCCTCAGTCTCTCAATGTTTGATCCAGTAACTCTCCCTGACATTTCATCATTACAGGATGTCATAAAAATATCTACCTGTCCAAACGACATCCTGCTTGCTACATTGTTTAAAAAATGTGTTTCCTGCCATTAACTCTAATAAAGTACGACAGGAATTCACAGTAATCGTTTTGAATAGGTCCAAAGTTCGTCAAGCATGCTATTGTTGAGCACTTATCAAAGAAGTGATAATTGAATCTAAGACAACATAAACATTGCAGACCTTTTTTCAATATCTCCTTTATCTTAAAACTTCTAGAAAATGGTGTCAGAAAAGCTAATTTCCTTTATGGAAAAACTGGTGAAATTCAGCCTGGTTTTTATAAACTTTATTTCCACATAAACTGATTTGTTCAAAGTTTCTAATAATTTTATGCTGACTGACTGTGGAGCATCCTCTGAAATGTTTCTCCTGGATTTTACATCTGCCTTTCACACTATTGATCACAGTGTTGTGATTAACTATAGGCTTCAAGGTGTAGTCAGACTTGTGTGGGGTACCACAGGGCCCAGTATTTAGAGCTTTTCTTTTGTACATTTTCTCCTTAGACAAACAAGAGGGAAATGTGTATGATGTGTATTAACCTCTCCATGCTGATGACATTCAGCTCTTCTGTTCTTTTAAGCTAACATAATATTTCAAGCATTAATTTTTTGGTATTTTGGCATCTTCTGTCAAACCAAACCACAGTTACTTTGGTAGAAGTTTTTTATTCTGCAATCCCACTGGAGTGCTAATAAACCTTTTTTCTTCTGAGAAATATTTCTAAACTACAAACAGTGCTGTTTAAAACCTGAATTAGAGACAATTCTTCGTGCATCTATTTCACCTCCTCTTGATTATCGAAGCCTTTTTACGTTTTCCGTCTCCAGTCGGGTTTTGACCAACACATTTTAGAATTCGTTTTAAAATTTCAGTTTTTCCACACGGAGCCCGATGTGGTCGAGCCCCAACCGTTATCTCTATCTGGAGCCTTACAGCTTTTCTGGCCATCTGATATTGTCCCGTCTTGGGCTGTTAATGATTCCTCAAAACACATTTTAAGACCAGAGGGGAGAAATCTTTTAGATCGGTGGTCCCCAGATGGTGGAATCCGCTGCCTTCATCTTTATGATGTCTTCCTTCTGTTGATTCTTTTAGAAAGAAGCTGAAGAAAATGTATCCCAACAGGCTGCAAATCAGTTCTGAGCTGTACAATGTTAAATATTTGCCGTTTTATCTTTTATTATTCTACCTTTTGTGTTGATAATGCTGTTTTTTATTGTGGTTTCTGATCTGAGAAAAGTGACAGATTAATATTTTTCTTTTACTTCCTTCCATTTGTGAGATCACGTGTGAGCAAACACAAGCCTAGCCAGCAAATTTGAATGCTGTCTAACTGTTGCTCCACAGAAAGAGGTTAATCTATGGAAATGAAGGGCACCGCTGGTGGGCTGAAGCACTGACATTTGTAAAAAATAAAAAATAAAACCTTCCTCCTTCTTCCACTCTCTGCAGCTGCAACGTCAAACATCTCCAGAGGCGTCATGTGTGTATCTCTCGTCTGGAAAGGCCGCAAAACTGGGGGGAGAATTGCTGCGAGGTCCGCTATGTCATCCTGATACTCGCCCCGTCCAAAATGGTAACATCTGCGACAAGATTTACATTTTTTCGTTCATGATTCCGAATTGTATTTATTTATATTTTTCTTACCTGATACTTATATTTAATGATTGTGATTTGTAAGATTTCCCAGTTTTGTAATGCCAGCCGTTTTGAACACTGAATTTTTTCATTAATGATTAAAAATGCCAACATCAGGTATTCCATATTTACAGTGACTTGCAAAAGTATTTGTGCCCCTCAAGTTCATTGGGGTTTTATGTCATAGATCAACACAAACTCAAGCATAATAGTGAAGCGAAAGCAAAATGCTTTTCTACAAAAACAAAACAAAAACAATTGTTAGATGTGAATGTATTCATCCACCTTTATTTGGACAAGCCTAACAAACACAGCACCACCAATTGCTCTCAAAAATACTTTATTAGTAAAAAGATCCAATCTACATGTGAATGTATCTCAGAGTTACTCCACGACCCCAGAGTCCAACCAACAAGATGGTTCAGGAGAACATTCAAAAATATATAATAAAAAGCTCTCACTTTGTGCCTCTGTTTATTCTTAATGTAGGAAAGAGGAATGTGTCAATCAAAACAACCAAATGTACATCCCTAAAACAGCTCAGCCGATTGTGGCACATTAGCCAAAACAGCCCAAAAGGAAAAATTTTAAACAAGCTAACAATTTGGATAATCGATTTCGAAATAGAAGGTAAAAGTGATTACCTACTATGTTAGACGTTAGCCCCTAAACAAGCTTGGTTTATCTAATAGGAACTCAAACATTGTATTGTCTACTACTTTACCTTTCCCCCGTTACCTAAAGAGGTAAAATAAATGTAATCAAGCATTGGTCAATTTTGTCCAGTGCCCACAGGTCACAGCTTTTGAAGTCTTCTTATTTCTGCCAATCAGCAGGTTAGAAGTTTGTTATATTTCCTAGTTGGACTGACTATTTCAACCATCCTCAACATTTTTGGTTCATGCAATTTCTCACTTTAAAGTTTAGAGATGTTTTAATCAGATTTTCTAGGCAAGCAAATTAGAGTTCAATCAAAGCAAACTAAACAAGGCTGGTGGAATGCACTTTAAGTGAGCACTGTTATCAATGTTTGCTCATTTGTCTGACTGTAACTCCAACCGTTATGTGAAATCCTTCTTTGTTTGTAAGAAAACGCTGGAGAACAAACGGCATCATGGAGACCAAGGAACACGCCGGAAGGTTCTGGGAGGAAGCTTTAGAGAAGTTAAAAGCAGAGATAGTATATTGAACGTTATCTGTCGTTCAAAAACTTAAATACTTCGTCAAAACCTGTTGTGACATGGTCATCTACCTCTCGACAAATGTGGATGGTAGAAAGAAAGCCATTAGTGAAAGAAAATCTGAGTCCCATTTCCAGCTTATTTCAAGTCAGTTTGTTTTGATATTATGCTTAAAATTTTAATCTAAATATTTATTAGGGGCGTGGGATTAGATAAAGATTTTTTCTTACATTTTTTTTTTAATTGTTATTGTAGAATCTCCTTTAGTTCCATCAAAATGTGAAGTATTTCTGGCAGCCATAAAACAGCTCAACCTTTCTGTTCCTTTCTGCTCCATCTCAAGCTTTTAGCACAAATACATACCTGGATAAATGCATTCACAGTTACACATCATCCTGTCGTCAGAAGGCTGAGTGTTGCCCCATTCCAGCAAGAAAGCCACCTCCCAATATCTGCCTTTTATTGCTAGAAAAACCACTTTTTTTTTGTCTCATTCTGTCTTCGAGTATTTTATTTGCCCAAACCGACAAGAACGCCAGTTTCACCAGTACGGACATGCATGGTGGGGAGGGGTTACCCTGCAGTCAGAGATGCCTCAGCTAACTATAATACATTTTCAGTTTGTTTGCGTCTCTGTTCTCTATCTCATTTTCCCACACCAACCCTTATTTATTTTTGTTCCTTTTTGTAGTTCCTGCAGCACTCTCCTCGCCAGTCTTAGAGGCAGCAATCAAAGCCACTAATGGCATTCTGAGAGACATTATTCTGAGCCCCAACTAAACACAAAGACCTATTACGCCTCAATTATGCTTTATGGTGACTTCCTCTGCAAGAGAACATCTTTGAAGGAGCACAATGATAATAATAATGGGAATTCCTCTGCTTGGCGAATGTACAGTACGTTAATCTGTATCCGTCGAGGTGGAGCATTTTCCATCACTAGTCGTCAGTCAACAACCCCCAGAGGAGTTGTTTTTCTTTTTCTTTGCTTAATTTCCCACGGTAAATATATTTAGCATGCAAGAACTTTTAGATTTTTTAAAATTATTTTCATTTCATTACGTGGTTCCATGTAGGGTTTCACAGCAGTGTGAATATCCTCTAAAAATGTCAACATTTTGAAGCGTTGCCGCCGCAGCCTTACACATATTTTCTAGGATTTTTAGGGGCCATCATAGTAGTGATGCTCAAGGAAAAAGATGCAGGGTTTTCAAAATTAATTATGATACAAGTAAAAACTGAAAAGTGTGGCATATATTTATATTGATTCGCACGTGAGTCAATACCCTGTATTGTATCCCAATCGCAGCTCTGCAGGTATTAAGGCCAAGTATTCATATTCAACTTAGATGCCAGTTTTTAGACTTCAGCTCAGAAGTTTGGAAATGAGATTGACATCTTTCAAAAGATAATAAAACAATATAAAAGGAATATCAATGTAAAAAAAAAAAAAATTATATCCTCTTATTCATGTTATTTAGCGACTAGAAAATAATTTTGTTCATTCTAAATGACCTTAAACAAGAGACGTTAAGTGTCATTTAAATTCACAGTGAGAAAAAAGTCACCTGTGAATTTTTATTAAATGTATGTAAATGTCTGGTTTGAACTGTATTTCCATAAAGTTTTTGTTCTGTTGATAACAATGTTGCTTATTCTCCACTCCCCCACATTTTTATTCATCTTTGTGTGTTAATATTTAAAAGATTTGCCTTAATTTGTAGATAGTTTGGCTTAATAACTTAAAAGTGATTTGTAAGCATTTGATTCAGGAAGGCAGCTTCAGTTACAATTTAGTCAGAATCAGTTTTGATGGGATAAAAATAAACGGTAGATGGTCACATGTCTGTGAAACATTGGTAAATACATAGAGAAGCTTAAAAAAAATCGACCCCTCAAAATATTTTGTTCCAGCCTCTTTTATACAGCGTCGTCTTAAGCCATTTACCACACGACTGCTGAACATCCCCACAACAATGTGGTGACAGTTTTTCTGGACCTTTTCCACTGTTGCTTTTCGATAAGGCTGTTGTGTTTTTCTTCACAGTGGGAGACTCTATGCCGGGGATTCACTCAGAGTCAGAGCTGTGACAGAGGGTTTGCAGGGTTACTTTTGTCTAGAGAGCACAAGAGGCAGAACAAGATGCGACAAAATATGTTGTAGAAATCCATGTTCTGTGAGAATGTGTCCTCGATGACTGGTTTTTATGCTCATCAAAATGAGCATAAAAACCAGAGAAACAACACTTACACACACAAACACATTTTCGTTTTATACATAGTAACAGAACATAACTCAAATCTGACTTAAGCAGATTTCAGACTTGGAAAAAAGTCTGAAATCTAATTTTTATTCAAATCCAAATTCAGAAATACTTTATTAATTCCAAAGGGAAATTAAATGCCGTCTCTAATTTTGACTTTGAGCTGCTTCTATTTTATCCTCAGTCCCTGAAGGTTTGTTTTTTTTCTTATTCAACACTTCCTTTAGTTCACTGGTGACACAGAGCTTGATATTAAGGACTCATTTCACTGTTCTGGTGGGGACGGCGTTGTCCACACAGAAGTTTATGTACTCGGTCACACACCCAGTCATGGCACTAATGTCCTCGTCAGAGCAATCCAATCTTTAGCCTCAAGAGATGACATCAAGTTGGGGTGTACGCCACAGGCCGACATTGACATGATACACTCATCCTCCTGTGAAAGGGCAGATTAGATTTGTACAATTGGTCTATTTATAAGTCTGTATAAATCTATTTATAAAGAATCTGTGCCTGTTAGCTGTAGTTTCATAATAATGACCACACACATTCCTCTTGAGCTGGACTTTACATAAAAATGATTGGGGTTGTTGCAGAACAAAACCACACACATGCAGTGCAGCAGGAGTTGCCTCTTTTCCTCCAAAATCTCTTTTCATAGGATTTCCCAATTTCCCCACACTACCAGCCCAAGTATGCAGCTCAGGGTTTTCAAAGAGAGTTATGCCTGTAAGGGTGAGTTTCTCCCTCGTTCATGATTTCTTTAAGAGAATGCAACTAAAACAGTTTGTGTTGGTGAAGCTGGGTTTCAAAACAACAAGAGCTTCTGAAAATACTTTGAGGGATTATTAAGGAAGTAAAAACCATGACGCCAAAAAACATCTGAAAGCACACACACACACACACACACACACACACACACACGCCCTCACGCGCGCACACACATGTGCACAAAAACCTCCAGAAAGGTTTTGCAGACTTTGAAGTCTCAATTTATTCTCCTGCTGTTCAGCAAAAAGTGCACAAATATGGATGTCAGTAATGTTTTATTTGAGCTATCCTTTACCTCACTTCAAAATTCAACATGTAGATTTCAATTTGGATACAGGTTCTGGAATCAGAGATTTCTATCTAAACATGAGCTTTTCACTGTATGCAAAAACAAAGTTAGCACAGCGATTGCCTCAAAAAGCCATAAGTGGATGTCAAATGGCTCAAAAGATCAAAATTAATGGTACCGTCTAATGAAGCTGTTTACAGGTTCCTTCTGTTTTTTATTTTTGTTTTTGTCATATTCAGATACAAAATAATATAACACAAATGTTGATTTTCTTTACTGCGGGGAGCAAAACCTGCCATCAAACATTTGTGTTGGTGGAACTGCAGAATTATTTTATATCAGCCTTATTGTAATTTTTGAAACAAGCCTGTATAAGGTCATGCCACAGCATTACAAGTTGGGTTTTTTATCTTTGCTCTGCTGCATAATCTGACCAAGGTTGAACTTAAGGTCACACAGGGAGGCTCACTACGGTTCCATATTTTCACTTTTATTGGATATTTGAAAGTGTCAAAACATTCAAAAGGACTTTTAACCCTTTCCCGTCACTTTGTTTCTCATCTTATCTTAAATTGCCTTAGCAAAAACTAAGACACGACAGCTGAACGCTCTCTTTCAGACGGTCCGTTCTATTCGTTGCATCCAAATGAATCAAAAATAATCTTAAGAAAGGCATCCCTAATGCTACGGCAAAAAATAACGTATCAGAACTCCAATATCAAACAGAAGTCGACATCTGGCAAATGCCGTCTGTCCACCTTGACTCATCTGAGCATGAGGCATCACTGATGCACAGTCCTCTGTCCATCATTGGTATCCTGTCAGTGTGGAACACGGCACACACATCAAGTTGTGATGGAGTCAGGTCACTGCACAAATGTGGGCACAAATGGTCTCTGGTTTCCTGTTGATGCCTCTCAAGTCCTCCCTCATCCTCCCATGACCCATTATCCTACAGAAGGGATAAAGTAAAAAGCTGGAGCTTCGCAGCGAGCTCAGGTTGTCGTTTCCTTTTTTTGGTTTCCTGCAGTCGCTGCACTCAGTTACGTTTGGCTAAACTTGCTAACTAATTGGAGGCGATTCCAATCGAATAACATCGGAGTTTATTTCGAATGGTGTTTGAGTAATGCTTAAAATGTCGTGGCGTCGGAACAGAAGTCAGCCATTACTGACAGAAAATGGAGGCCACCAGTCTTCTTCCTCTGTGAAACATTTACCTAGAACAACATAGCTAAACGCATCAGGTGGCTTTTAAAATGAAATATATTTTCTTACTTAGATTTTAAAGAATCAAATGAGATACATTTCTTTTATTTTTAATATCAGTATAATCAGTTACTCATAACTTAATGAGATGACCGGTCAACTAGGTAACTAATAAATCATGTTATTTTTTTCTATTTAAATTTTTTAAAATGGTTTATGATAAAAAGTAGCATTTCATGGAGCGCTGTGACGTAATCAAACCATTTGGAGTTTTATGTATCGGTGAAATGTGCCAGACTAACAAAAAATATTAACTTTGAGATTAAAGTTGTAATAGAGAATAAAGTCTCGATGATGCAGGAATAAACTCAAAATGCTACCGGAATAAAGTAGCAACACTAAGAGGATGAAATAGTAATTTTATAACTTCTGCAGTAAAAAGTTGACTTAAACAAAGGGAAATGTTGAGCCTTTTGTGAAAGTAATATTTTGGTATCAGCTTTATAAATACGGTATACTTAATATTTTAAGTATACCGTTTATATTTTACAAATTGTCATCAGTAGCAGGACTTTGATACAATTGTACAAACTACTGAGTATTTTGAGGAAAGAATCACGGACTAGACTGGTCATAACTATCAAAGCTTTGCTCTCATTAAAACAATTTTTTCTATTAATTCCATGACTTTCTAATGTCAATATTCTGTCTTTTGTTGTGCTAATATTATGACATAAAAAAATAAAAAAATCTCTTCATCTAGCCCTGTCAAAAAAAGAATCTCCTTTTTTGTAATAATAATTGAAGCAGATTTTAAAACGCTACCATAGCCTGTGTGATGCAATCAGTGTTTGTCATTTTTCTGTCACTCGTAGAAAAGCACCAAGACGGCGATGGAGCTGGGCAGGACGTTTGGCACCCTCTTCTCTGACATCTCCTTCAGGCAGAAGCTGTTGGAGACGAAGACGCAGGAGGAGTTTAAGGAGGCTTTGGTGTTCCAGAGGCACCAGCTCACAGCGGCCAACCAGCAGCCCATCGCTCTGGGGAAGAAGGAGACGGTCCCCCGCAATCACAAACCTCTCAAGGTGCGCTACAAAAACTCCCCTTTCAGAAACAAGAAAAAAAAGTACAAAAATAGGGTGTAATTTTTTTAAAAAATAAGAAAAATTATCTGCCAACAGAAAAAGAAATTTACCTTGTCAAGATTTTCCAAAACAAGAAAAATATGTAACCAAGATGAGTCTTAAAATTTGTGTATTTTTACTTAAAACAAGCCAATTTTACTTGTACAAGTAAGATGTATTATCTTATTTTAAGAAAAATATTACTTGACATTGAATTTCTTGAAACCTCTAAAACTAGTTTATTTTTATTGTTACAAAAGATTCAAATATATATTTTGTCATTGCATATTTTACTCAAGGTTTTTATGTTCATGCAAAAATCCAAAAGTTGTTCCTGCCAAGAGATGTCATCAGCTAGTTGGAATGAAGACATGAGTTCAATTACTTTTCACTTCTTTATTATGTTTAAGTTTCACATAAACCCAACCAAACATGACTGCTGGTCAGGATTTAAAGGCTTTAAAGGCTGGATGGGCGTCTGTTGTGCCTGTAAAATGGCAGAACAATGAAGATCTAACTCATCTGCTGCACTCATAAGATGCCGTAAGAGTCCAGCAAACCAAATTGTCCAATGCAAAGAAAAAAAAAAATTGGTATTAGACATCAACAGTATTAATATAGGATCTTTCTCTGCAATGAACTTCTTCCAATCAGCCACAGCCTTTTATATCTGGAAGTCTTGTCTCATTCATGCATGGCGTTCTCCAGACATCTGTCAGCAGCACAGAAAGAGTGGCCACACACACACGTGCTGAAAGGTGTAGCAGCACGCTATGATGTACCTCACACTATCAGTCCTCCTTTCAGAAGATCAGGACAGGCATGGTTCTAATGGCCAGTAGGGAGTTAGTTTCACGATCACCACAGAGCTGAAAAGTGGTCTTGTTTGATTGAAGTTGTTGGGACATCTGCTAATTGGAGCATAGACAGAAAAACAATCACAAAACAAACCACATTTTAGGGACTGTAATCAGCGTAATGATGAAAAAGTATAAATTTCTTACCTCAAGAATGTGAAGGACAGCCTCACTCACAACTCCCAAAGTTTCTTGTAGATGGTGCAATATGTGATGGAGACGTGTCTGGCAAAGGCTTCACCATGGCAATGGCTTGGATTCCTCAAAAAATTAAAGAAGTCTTATTTTAGTTCATTTACTCAAATACAATAGTACAGGAATTCAAGATGCCAAGACAAAGTCATTTTAATTACTTAAAAATTAGTGTTTAAAAGTGTGTTAACACTAGTTTTACCACAGATTCTATGGAGGAGACACGACTTTAGAGTCATGGCTTTCAACACAATTCACAATGAAGCCTACAATCACCTTTATATGTCAACCTTGTTATTGTTTTGCAAACTACACAGAACTGAGTCTCCTTTCTGTTATGGCCAATATTAAATACCCTTATCTGATGGCAAACAGACCTGGATAAAAACTCAAACTAAATTAAGCTTTATTACAGTTTATTACAGTTAGTTTCTGACTATAGTTTCCAATTTGGGAAGCTTTTAAAAGGCAATGCAACACAATTTTTTACTGCATCTTATGTGTTTAATCTGTTTATTTATTGTTGCCCATCTGACTTTGTATTTGAGTTATTATTGTGTTCAGTTTGTGTATTTTTCTCTAGCCTTCGGTCTGTGGGCACATTCTTTTCAAGTTTGTGTTCACTTATTTAACCTTATTTTTGTGTTTAACATCTGTCCTATATGTCTGTTTTGGGTCGTCCTGAGAGCCAACAACATTGTCACAGGGTTTTGTGGGGATTGGTGTTAGCGTTTTTCATCAGACATACCTTTTTTGCTTTTACGCTGCAAAAGCATAAAATTTTACCAATTTTGTTTTGTCTGGTTTCTAATGAAAATATCTTAGATCACTTGAAATTAGATCAAACTAATTCATACATAACTTTTTAGCAAGTTATGTGAGCTTGTTTCAAGTAAACAATTCCTAAATATTAATATAAAGTACTGATTCCATTGGCAAATTATTTCACTTATAACAAGACATTTTTCCAGTGTCATAAGTGAAATAATTTGCCAGTGGAACCAGTACCTTTTATTAATATTATGGAATTATTGACTTGAAACAAGCTCATATATCTTCCTGCAAAGTTTCTTCTTAAGTTAGTGCACTTAAATTTACACAAGACATTTGCACTAAAAACTACTTGGTAAACTTTTGTGATTTTGTCCTACATCAAAAATTTTTACGTTTATCTGATCAGAGCACATTCTTCCATGTTTGCTGTTTCCCCCATTGTTTGTGCCAAACTGCATATTTTATATCTTTCTATGACTCTGACTTGACACTTTTACAAAAAAGCCAGATTCGTGGAGTCTATTAGTAATTCTCGTCCTGTCAGCGGATGCTCCCGCTTGTGCTGTGGATCTCTGCAGTTCCTTCAACCTTACCACCTGCCTCCAGGCTGCTTCCCTGATTAATGTTTTCCTTGCCCTACTTGTCAGTTTCAGGTAGACTGCCACGCCTTGGTAGGTTTGCCACACACTTTCCATTTTCAGTTGATGGATTGAGCAGTGCTCACTGAGGTCCCAAACCTTTCTTTAACTTCAGAAGACACCTAATTAATAAGTAGAGCTGATTTCTGAGGATGTTTTCACACATGATAGTCCGGTAGTCTCGGTTCGATTGGGACCAAAGTTGCAACATTTGTTACATTTTCAGCTGCTGTGGTTTGCTTTCACACCGCAGTCAAACAAACCAAAGCTGTTCATCCTCTTGCTTTCTGCACCATAACTACCAAAGGAAACAACAGGAAATTCTCTGAAGACACTGAGCACAACGTCCATCTTCAGAAAAGGATTTCTCTCGAGTCATTTCTTCTGCTAACTCTAGACTGGCACATTTGTTTTGCGCTAAAGTCCACTCCCTTCTTTTGGAGTGTTTGCTGTTCACAAAGGCATTCGAACCGTGCCAGAGTTCACTTTAATCGAACCGAGACCTAGATATTTAGGCGGACCAAAGTTCCTCAAGTAAACCAGACGTTTTAGACGGAGTTGGATGAAAGCGGACTGAACAGATGAGCGCAGCCAGTGTTCACTGCCTGCAACACTGTGAACACTTTTACAAGCCACTGCAGCTCGAACGTTTCCTAAAGCTCTGCTAGTGGCGCCTCATCCTTTCATACCACCTGTCACCCTGTCCTGCTGCTCACTCAACTGGCTTTACTCATTCGTCTTTTCTCTCCTCCTAATCAATCAGCATCAACTTCTGTCAGGCCTCCTCAGTGGGTAAATGACCTTACATCTCAGTCCTGTCAGAAGCCACTCCACCCCTTAGATACACAAACGCGCACACACACATGCCTGCACGCCAGAGGGGCTTTATTCAATTCCACGGACCAACATCACCTCCTAATGTTACCATGACAGGCTGTGGCTCCTAGACATTTCCCTCTTTTTTGGTTTTTTTTTTGTCCTTCCTTGTTTTTTTAGTCATTCAGGATCTTGCTAGGTATTTATTCCAGGTCTAAAAGGGCTTAGTGCCACTCAGAGAAAAAGATTGGCATTGAGATTTTTTAAATAAATAAATAAAGGTAGAAAAAAGTGGGGGTGGGGGGAGAATTTGAGCCATGGCAGTAGTTGGAGCAGGTACAATCAACAGCAAAGCGATGGTTGAAAAAAAATAAGTCAGCAGAAAACTGCCTTCTCATTCCTTCACATCAGACCACCCACAGCAAACCCCTTCCTCATACTTAAAAAAAAAAAAGAAGCCAAATTGTTGATGCTTTTCCTTTCCATTGCCTCACACTTTTGACCATTCGGAGCGAATGGTAAACAGGTGGACAGTAATTCCCTCTCTGAGACTTTATGTTTATCACACATGAGCCAAAAGCCGGTGATCATCCCCCGCCCCCGCCCCACACGGAGACACACACTCACACGTGTAAGTATGCGTGCCCTTATAAAACCAGCAAACACAAAGGGGAGCAAAATGCTGATGCTGTTTGTTTTTATGTTCTTCACGTCGAGCTAAATTGCTTCGTTCTGCAAAATGCCATCAAAACTTTTTACGATGACAAATGAGGCAGGAATGATTATCCTGCTCCCATAATTCCTCCCCTCCTTTCACTTAACTGTGTAAAGTCATGCTTAACAGGGAAATTAAACACTGGCTAATTGGATAATTTGCTTAATAACCTCAATCAGGACTTCACATTTGCTCCGTGGCTGGTGCAACCTGAAAGCTCATATTTTCAAGGAGCGCTCTCCCGTCGAATCACGTGGCTGTCGTCAAGCTAATCCCCTTTCTGACCACGCTAAAAATTCACCAACTCCTCCATTCTGGACTGCCGCCGTCATCGCTCCATCATCCTTTATTGTTCTGGGGACAGAGATCTCTCTGGTAAACATGCGCCTTAATGTGACCATGCCGCTTCACTCACCTTGTTTTGGATTACAAAACTTTTGAGGGCTACCTCATTATGGCAGATGACTCAGATTGGGGGGCTTAAATCATCCCTGAGAGAGCCTCGTTTGGAGTTACCAGTGTCTTTTCTGAGTCATTAAATAGGTAGTTTGAATCAAAATCCACATTTAGGGCACAGAATGCTAAAAACATTCAGAGTTAGATTTAGCCTCTGGCCTTCAGTGTTCTTACAATTGTTTTATGGGGCCAGTGTTGTGTAAAATCTTCTTTTTTGAGCTTTACATAATCTTATAACGTCATTCTCTCATCACAAACAAACCTGGAGTGTTACCTTGATTCTTTTGTGCATGTTTGAGTAATTCTTTAATCTCACATGGCAACCATTAAGCTGCACAAAACGTTTGGATGGACCTAGCTCCCCCTTCGAGGACAAAGCTCCTCCCCAGAGCTGAAGTTTCCAAGCTTCTGCCTCTCAGAGCAGCTCCTCCACTCTGCTCCTTCAGACTAGCTAGCAGCAATTGGCAACAGCTGGTGGACCTACACATCTGCTGACCTCGCTGCTACATCTCAGTAAAACACTGGTAAAAATGTTGTTAAACAGTTAATTCACTGTGTTCCAAATTATTATGCAAGTGATATTTTCTCAGACTTTCTTAAATGGTCAATGCAAATGATGGTCAGTATAATTTTCAAGAATTTTCACTTAAATACAATTTGCGTAATAATTTGAAACATGGTATAAACGAGCCATGTTCTGATGACTTCCTAAAGACGGAGTTTCAGAAAGAGCAGGAGTTTCTTAGAGACAGAGGCCCAATTTCAAGACGTTAAATCACAAAGTCAAATTTCTTTTGTCATATTTGACATATATAGCATATATAGCCTGATTGTGCTTTAAAATGGTATCCATTTTATAAATACATAATTCTGCCCTTGCAAGACACAAAGAAACTGACTAAAACATTTTTAGTCAGTTGAAATAAATGTGAATTTCTTTTCCTCCGTCCCCTAAAACTTGTAAAATCCTCATAACTGCAGCATTTCCAGCAGTGTTCTTTGATGCATTGTTTAGCGAGTACAAAACCAGGAAGGGGTTCTTATCTGACTTCTGATACTCCTCTGAAAGATTTTCGCTGTTGGAGACAACTGAGAGGTGAAGAAAGTGGAAGAAATAATTTTTCAACACAACAAAAATACTAAAACCTACCAAGTGTTTTAGTCTAGTTTCTGTTACCAATACACTGCTACACTTCAAATAAGAAATTACTATCATACAAGCAACTTTTCATCAAGATAAAGGCGCTTGCATTAACGTGGGGAAGATGTCTTGTTATAAGGGACAGAAATAATCTGCCAGTGGCATTAGTACTTTTTGAAAACATTTAATTCAATAAATTATTAAAACAAGCTCCTATATCAGCTGAAAATCTACTTGTAAGTCAGTTCTGTCTTATTTCAAGTGTAATAACATTTACAGTAGATGCTAGACTAAAAATACTTGGTGGGATTTTGTGCTGTTGCAGTGCATCCAGTCTGAGCAAGTTGAAGTGCATATTTCAAGACAAAGTGGGTTGTTATTGTTTATTTTCACTCATGTTTCACATGTAGACTGGTCATCTTTACATCCTTCTAGTTGTTTTCATCATTCTTGTAGGGCCTTTCTCATTGTGACCGTCTCCCAACACAACACAGGCGTCCCACAATCCAATGTCTTCAAAAGCGCTGGCATTATACTAATAGTGGCAAATCACAAACAGTTGTCTGTGAAGTTTCCTTGCGGTGTCACATGGGAGAGTCACGTTCTATTGATTTTCAAAGAGATTGGGCTGAAAACTTGTGGCTTGGAAGACAATGGGCTTCTGCTGCGTTACCATTTGACTGTGAGGTGTGAACGCAGGATGGGCTGAAAACAATCTCTAAAATACTCCAGGATCATATTCACAAACAAAGGTAGTACAGTGTGGTGCCTGAAAGATTTAATGACATGTAGTCAGTCAGAAAGTCAAATATTTTGTAGCTTTCACAACTTTTGAAACACACAGCAGCCATATTGGTTACAGGTGTCATAAACTAACCTGTAGTCAGTTTCTGTTCCTGTCTATTAAACCACCACATTCAACAAAACATTTAGGGGAAGAGAACAGTATTTTTTCCTCATTTTCTGTCTTTTGAAACATAAACATAAACCCCCCAAAACAAGCAGCAAACAAAGTTTTGTACATCTGATATACTAAAGTAGTACCTTTCAATTTTATGCACATCTAAGTCATATCAATCACATAACTTGACAAAAAAAAGCACAAAATGATTTAAACTTAGCAGACACTCTCCATATCCTGATAAAGATTCACTCACCTCAGCATGCTGAATGCCTGGATCAGCAACAAGTGATGGCAACTTTATGAAAATTCAGTGATTAATTATTTGACCCCTTGAGGGCAAACATAAGTCATGTTTTCATTACAAATCTGCACATAACTTTGTCAGTGTTATGTTAATATCAAAAACCACAGTTTTGATTAAATAAACAATTAAAATTACACATGAATAAGTTATTAAAAAATATGATGTGTCATGATCCTCCAGCTAGTTGCTGTCATCTTCTTCTTTGTGGTTTTCGCCAGTGGGAAGATCGAGTTGTTGCTCTTGTGACTTGTGTGAGGTCAAACATGTATTCCCATTAGTTTTGAAAACTAAACCAATTTCGATACGGCAAAAAACCGACCTCATCCTAACGCCAAAACTTTTTTTGTTAAAAAACAAGAATTTCTTTTGTAACATGAGTGTTTAGGTTAAGCGTATTCATTTTTGAAATGTCAAATTTCCCAGCTTTAGATGTTTTAAGGGGCATCAGCTATAGATGATCTGAACTTTCCCAAAGTTCAAATCATAAAGTTTGGGGGGAAACACAAATGAACAGACACAGCAATCTAACACAGATTAGATTGCGCATCTTGAGGCAGTGAAACAATGTGAATTTGACTCCCATCATTCCAAAACGCTTACATTGCTTAGAAAAAGAGGGGATACAAAGCGGCACGCACTTTTAAACGACGTGATGAAATGTTCAACAAAATGCACTTAATTTTATGGTTGTTTTTAATGTTGCCAACATGCTTAGAGAAGGCAAGCTGAATACACACACACGGTCAAACCCATGTGAACAAATGGACATGTTTACCTCCCTGCCTTGTTAAAGCTGCATCCTGGTTAACGACATCTAGATACCCTCCATTTAGCAGAAAAGAAAAAAAAAAAAAAAGATGTTGAGTGGATGTCCAAAAACACCAGAACTTTTTAGTTTTCTTCCAAGTCTCCCTCTTTGCTTTTTTCCCACCATGTAGACTTAATTAATAAGAGTTTTCTTCGAGCTAATGATATGACATGTCAAATACCTAAAGGCTCTAATCCGAGGTGCTGTTAATTGGTCATTTCTGAGGCTTGTAACTCTAATGAACTACTCCTCTGCAGTAGAAGAAACTTTGTCTCCCGGGGCACTCCTCATGAGACACATTTTATCACAGTGTTTGAGTTTTTTTTGTTTTTTTTTTAATAATTGCCCTTTGAAAACATTTTAAAGTTCCTGTAATTTTGGCTGACACTAAATGTCTTAAAGATATCTTGAGATTTCAAATAACTTGGTTAAGAAATGCATTTAAATGAATTACGACGATGGTGGAACAAAGTTGTTTGTAGATCTATGAGCAACTAAACAAAATAGTACATGCTTAAAGGAAGCTAACATTGGAGCATAATTAGATTTTTAGATCACCTCAGTGTATATTAGTGAAATTTTACTTGATGAATTTTAACTACTGCCTTTTACCTCAGTTATTCACCACAAATGCATAGCAGAAGGAAAATACTTCATGTTTTCAAGAATTTGAAACCAGTTGTATGAAACCCACCTCTTTCTGTTGCAGCCTCTAATAACCACTTATTGATTTTTTTTTGTTTTGTTTTAAACATCTAAAATCCGGCCTAACTGGTGAGTTGGTCTTTCCTCTTTTATCTGCAATTTCATCTGGAGCTGCTGAACTCGATTCCTCCTTTCGCTCCACCTTCGCTCTTTTGACCTTAAACTCCTCCCAAATAGTCTCACATACTGCACATATTCTGTCCGTGGACCATAGAGATTTCATAGTCAAGTCTACAGATTGCCTACATTCCTAATGACATATTCTTTTATTTCCCACAATCTGAACGGATGCTAGCTAGTTGGATGAGCTAGTTGGATGCCTAGCTCATTTTTTTCCTCCACCATACAACTGTCAGTGCTGCACAGAGAGGCAGTCATGCTAGGTGTTCTTACGACTGGTTCCCAACGTTGTCATCTCGGTGTTGCACAAACACAACAGTTCAATGTGAACCCTGTTTCCTGTCTAGCAGTTTACCGCATTAATCTGTGTGTCACCAAGAACACGTGTGCAGTCGTAAAAACGTAACTTTGTCTGGATGTGTCCAACAGAGTCCGCATTGAGTCCGCCTCAAATCCTTACATGCGGGCCTACAAGGAATGAAGTACACCTGAGTATGTTGGGGGACAACATGAAACTGCTACTCGACAGGTTGTTGCTAGTTTACCAACCAACCGTGCTAGCTAACCATGCCACCAACCATTCATAGCTGGGATGTGAGGTAGAGCGACTAAAGCCTTTTATTCTGCCTACAACGCCCAGAATGCCATGTTTATCTGGGTCAGAGTTCAGTGGAATTATCAACATTCTATCAGATATATTTTTTGTTAAGAAGTCGTTGGCAATAGCTATTGTTATTGTCCAACTAGCCAGATGGCTAGTAGAATGTGTATGTAGATTTGCAGTAGTGACATGGTCTTTGTATAAGTATGATAGATTTCACAGTGTCCCTTGAGACGTTCTGAGCTCAGGACATTATTTTCTGACGTAGCCAATCAATAACAGTGTCACATCTGTATTCCTGTATGCTACATTCCTCAGTCTCTGTGCTGCTCTTTGTTCTCTAATGTTCTCTGTCAAACATCTGAGGTCTTCACAGATTGAAGACCTCAGAGGTATTAGGTAACTCCAAAGGCATTTGTTTTCGCTGGAATTTATTTGGGGGTATCAGTATAAAGTGGGCTTAACAGAAATGCTGAAATTTTAATCTGTTGGAAAGGTTGTATTTTTATTTTTTTTACTTCCTCTTAGCAATGATGAATTACCGTGCTGACCTACATCAGTTCTAATAAAAAACAAGCATGTTTGTAGTTATAGCATAATAAAAAGTGAAAAACTCCCAATGTGAGTGATGTTTGCGAGGCACTGTAACTTGCATTACTGTTTTTCAATTTAATATTGAAGATGCAGTCCCGGCTTTTCCTCAGCAAGAGACGTTTCCTTGAGGAAAACCTAACCTTTTCCTTTCTCTCCACAGTGTAAAGATTTCTTCAAAGCCGGCCGAGGGATTTATGAGGACTTGCGTCGCAGACTGCCTTTCTACCCTTCTGACTTCACAGATGGTAAGCTGGACCTGGACTTGTAGTGAAAGTGAGTCATTTGTGTTGCTATGCCCCACCAGGGTGCCGCTGGCAGCGCCTCATTTATCTTTCAAGCTTGGCCTCACAGAAATACTGTGTTGTAATGTTTTACATATTTGGTACAACTTGGGGTTTTAGGTTTCTTATGCATCTTATAATGCAGAACGTTACTATACATGTCATATCATATATTTTCGCCTTTGGTCTTCATATTTATACTAGTTTAAAGTTATAATGTGTAGCATTTTACAGGCTGAGCAACAATCCTCGTCGTGGTTAGCATTAGCTTCTGCAAAATTTTTTATATGTTTAACAGTTTAGCATGCCCATCACTAGTAATATAAGCTGGTGGTTATAGTGCAAATGTATATGCTTCATCACAACCACGGCTGCCATTTTGAAAAATGGCCACCAGCTAAAGGGAAAAAGATCAAGAAAATATATCTTCTCCTTCCTAAAACAATGGCTGAAGTCATTTGTTGCCAAAACACTATTTTGGGGAGAAAAATAAAGGGCAAAAAATGATTTAGACCATTCTGTTAGGAAGGTGATATGTATTATTTCTAAGATTCAAAATATAAATATGCATGGTTTGACACCACACACATTCATGTTGTCAGTCAACAAAAATAAGTTGCACACCAAAAAATGATCAATGATTAAAATGTTTTTTCTGGGTCCAATAATGCATTAGTTCATACCAAAAGTATTAGTCGTGATCAATACTGACAGTTTTAGTGCCACAATAATTTTCCTGTGTGGTCATGGTGGTCATCATAAATTATTCAGTAGCTAATGTCTTATTTTTCCATCTTTTTAACTTTATTTATTTTCAAAAAAGGAAAACCCTGGGAACATCTGTGCCAAATTAGGATCCACATGTGAAAGACTTTTGCTGAAGCATCCAATTATCTGCTACACTATCAGCATTACATTTGATTAAGTTAAACACTACAGTAATCTGTGGTGTCTATTTGAAAATCTTAGGTCTAATACGTGTGCTTTTTTTTTTTTTTTTTTTAAGGTACGTCTTTGCTATGCTTGGGTTTCATCCAGGGTTTTGCATCTTGTAAAAACTCTAAAGTCTCCCACATGCCTCCTTATGTTTGACATTATTATAATATCCCAGGTCATCAACCACAAGTATCTCCCTATACCTTACTGATGCAGTCGCTGAAGGCAGGTACTTTCACTGAGTCATCAACTCAGACTCTTTACCCAGAGTGTGTGAAAGCGGCTCCGGTCCAGGTCGCGCGCACACACACACGCCAAATAATGTGTTAGTCACAACAAGCAGCTCAGCCCTTTCCTATCTCGACGCATTTCTGTTTTATTTAAGCTGCAACAGAAATCGACATGTGAGTTTGATCAAATGTTCATCCTGCGAAGGTCACGGAAACCAGCGATCACATTAGAGGCCAATTAAAATGTTTGATTCCAACATGAGTTATCCATCATTCAAATGACCGCTCCTAAAACGAGATGAATTACACAAACGCAAAACATATCACTCCTCTTTTCAAAGGGGCAGTCGGTTGTGTAAGCCACAGTAGAATATTCTGACACACACGCATACACACACTCTCTGGAGGTTCTTTATTGCAGGGGAACTAAACGATGGCTTCTGCTAGCGTTTCTGTCGTTTTTAAATTAAAGTGCTGAGCCTCCTCCGCTTCATTATGAGATGCATATGACTCATGTGTTTGTGTTTGTCTCCCTTCAGGTATAGTTGGAAGTAATAAAACCCTGCTGAAGTACATGACCACAGCCATCTTCCTCTACATCGCCATCCTCCTCCCCGCGATTGCTTTCGGCTCCCTCAACGACGAGAGCACCCGCGGCGAAATCGGTATAGCAGCGCGCAGCCAGCATGTAGACACTCTTATGTTGTATTAAACATGAGTCGACAAAGTAAAGTTCCCACTGAGGAGTAGCAGGGCACGCTGGTTACAACACAGCCAACATTTAAGTAGCGTATAAACAGGTCCGCGTTGATCTAAGACTGTTTTAATGACAAAAAATATCTTTCAAATATTTTTGGGCTCACAAATAGTGTGAAGCTTCGACATATTCATTTTTTTATTTTAAATTTTGCAATAAAAAAAGTCCTGATTCCTTAAAAAAAACTGAAATAACAAATCAGATACCAACTTTAGCTCATTTGCTTGACACAGATGATATCTAGTCTTTTTCTTTTGTACAGGTGTTAAAGAATAATGAAATAACACAGGCACTGTCGGCTGTACAGGACAGGCACACAGCAGACGTCAGAACATAACAGTAGTTTCCCATCTTAGACAAACGAGGCCAAAAATACCAGATGGTGACATTTTTCAGCTGTTTTTAGCTAACTCTGACAATAACCTTTCTGTGTAATTTCAACGGTGTAAATATTTTTTCCAACATTCTGACATTTCCACATCCGATAGGCTCTGAGGTAGATGGAAAGTTAAAGGTAAGCAAAAAAAAGAAAAAGAAAAAAAAAAGTAACAATAAAGGCCAAACTTGCGATTTGTTTCTGATGAGGGAATATCATTACAACATGATGTAAAGCTCCAAAAAGTTGATTTGACATAAAACTGCCCCCTTAATGTACATTAAACACTTTTGGTCAAACCACAGATTGATACATGTATTAGTAGTCACATCCTTGCTGTATATCTGATCCCATAACAACCTCCAATAACTGGTCCAATACCAATAGTTGATCAGACTTTGTTTCTGACAGAAGTGCAGGTGGCTTTTTTTCTTTATTTTTTTTGGTTTCATTTTTCCCAAATCAAAAATCTCAAATGGGTAGCTTCATTCTTGAGCCATATCTAATAATCCAAGACTTTTACAAAAATGGTTTTACTTGTTTGTTTTTCTTTATTTTTTGTTAGTTTTGTTATTATTCTAGATTCTACACCAACCTTTCAAAACATTAACCTTAAACCATATTTTAACACATGGTTCATAACTTCAGTAGTGAAATATGTTTTACAGTAAAGCAGATGTAAAGCACTTTGAAATGTCTTGCTACTAAAATGTGCTAAACAAAAAAATGTATTGATTGATACAGGAGCAGAAACAGACACTAAAGAGGCCAAAGAGTTTTATAAAGTAAAATAACTTGCTAATAGCTTGCAGTAATATATATGTAGTGTTTTTAAGTATTGTCAATGAAATGTTTTTTTATTGTTTTTTGCTTTTTGCTTCTTATTTTTCACTTATTTCGTTGGTTGAGAACGTATTGTTGACATATTCTAACTATAGAATCCTAAAACCTGCATTACTCATCCCCCTAAAATTGAATTGTGTGGGTTTTTAAAAAGAGTTTCTTTTTTTCCTTTTTTTTAATTGTAGTGGGAAGAACATGCACCAAGTATCTCAAGTTAATTTGTGGGTAGAAAATAACAGATAATTCGCCTAATAACATTTCTGGTGCAGAAAGTGAATTTTGAGTTTCCTTCTGCTCAGCTGTGCAGCAGAACCTTAAGGGCATTCATGTTTATTCATCAGAACCTTTTCTCTGTCTTCTCTGCGTGTTTGTGTGTCTTCTCTGCCCAGATGTTCGGAAGACTATCATTGGCCAGAGCATCGGCGGAGTCATCTACTCGTTGTTCGCTGGCTCCCCTTTAGTTATCCCTCTCACCACTGCTCCTCTCGCCATCTTCATCAGCGGTATGCTCTCCTATAGTTTCATTCAGCTCGCCTCAAAAACAAGGCAGCCGTCTCTCACAGTTTTACACAGCAGGCGAGTCTTAGACGGTGGGCAAAAGGCTAAGAAGATGGCATCAAAAGTGGAAGAAAACTAATGGCGGAGATAAAAAAAATCTCTATTGTACTCATCCCCTCTTTAACTAAAGAATCAGAAAAACAATGTTCAAACTCTTGGTGTTGATGAGTGTCTAAAATAGACAGGTTATAAATTAAGTCATCAGTTTGCTTCAAAGATACAATCCCTACATTATTATTTACATTACTTTCATATCAGATTTTGACAACCCAAGTAATCCATATTCACAATGAAGTCCGTAAATAAAGTCATGGGGGGAAAAGAACTTCAGTGTACTTACTTTTTTCTGTAATGTTGACTTCAAGATGGCTCCTGTAGGGAATGCAATTTTTTAAAATTATTATTCTTTATTTTTTCAGTCAGCATTAATCAGAATTTCAACTTAAAAAGCAGAAATGTCTGCTGATCATTCAAAGAAAAAAAAAAATGGACAGACTGGGAGAGAAAGGACAAACTTTCTCTCCCAGTTTGGGAGACAAAGAAGAAGAAAACACCATATACACATAACTACTGACCGATTTCAGCTGACTTCTTGGTTTTCTGTGTCATTTTGCACGCCCGTTTCTTCAAGTGTTTAATACTTATTCCATTTGTCATTCCAATGTTTTTTTTAATTCCATCTCTGGACTAATTTGTTTTGTATGTATGGATAACTGGGGGTTGTTGCTCACATCTGGTTTGAATTTGATGTCAAAAGAAATATTTACAATATATTTCTCTCAGAAAAAAAATAAGTCCAAACATCCAATAGTCGCCGCAGAGGGGGGCAGATGGACCAGAATGTGTGTATTTTTTTTTTTTCTTGCCCATGTTACGCAACAGCTGGTTTCAGGTGCCTGCAGGTCCGCACATTTGCACAAGAAAAAAAAAAAGGAACAAGTAAAGCTTTTATTCAGTTCAGACAAAACGCAGCACATAAACTGCTGGACGGTTTTTCGCCCAACAGCATTGTTTTGTTGGGAGGAATGTAAATGAACTTGAATGGTGGAAACTCCGAAAGAGAGCAGAGATGAAGAAAAGCAGCAACTTTGATGCCAAGATGTAGTTTTAATACCGAAGCTGTTTGGCGGGTTTGCGGTGGGATGATCTTTGAAGTAAATGGGTTGGAACCGTGCAGGGAACATTCTCATGGGGATAATTGTTGTATATTTCCAGCAGCTTTCTGAACGGAACAAAGGCTTGTTTGTAAAGTTGTGACTCAAGATAACAACAAAATTATTATGGTTTTTAACAAACTAATTAGAGTTCTTTTTTTTTTCTTTTTCTTTTTTTTTTTCCCTTTTCAAGTTAAATTAAAATGCATGTTTCTCTTTAACTCTTGGTGTGTCCATGTTTGAAATCACTGAAGCCACAGAGAGCTTCTGTAATAAATGCTCTCATTATTGGAGTCTGAAAAAATCTTTGAAATGGCATCACCTTTAACCAATTGAATGTGTTTTTTTTTCTTTCAAATTGTTTTTGAATTGAAAAGAGTTTGCTCCTTTCCCGATTTCCTTTTTTTTTTCTTTTTTTTTTGCATGTTTGTCTCACATATGTGAAGACGTTTGGGAACGTAAAACCAGTTTAAATATTAGTAAAAAAAAAAAAACAATGTTTAAAATGTTTTTTACTAAATGCTTCAATTAAGTTAAGGGAGACAAAAAAAATCCCCCAAAAAAGACTTTTGCATACCCCTCCATACGGTGCCTTGCAAAAATATACACATCGCATTTTCCACATTTTGTCCTGCTACAAATTTGAATGGTTTTAACTGAGATGGTTTAACCAAACAAAGTAGAAGAAATATCTGCAAATTTTCAACAAGTAAAAAATCTGAAAAGTGCTTTGTGCATTTGTACTTCGCCCCCCCCCCCCCTCTCTCTTTTTTTTTTTTCCAGTTTCTCTTTAGAAGTCACCTAATTAGTAAATTGAGTTCACTTGTTTTTCATTTATTCTCGGTATGGAGCCAGCAGCACTGCGAAGGCCTCAGAGGTTTGTTAGAGAACATTAGAAAACAAACAACATAATGAAGACCAAGGAACACCGCAGACAGCTCAGGCAGAAAGCTGGGCAGAAGTTTAAGGCAAGGTGCAATTATGATGTCACCCGACTCAGGACATGTTAGGGATCATTGTTCGATGCATTGTCTGAAGATCAACAGAGTACGGCAGGGCGGCAGAGACACGGCCTTCCACCAAAACAGACAAGCAGAACATTTATAAGAAAAATACTTAGGAAATATTAAATGCTTTATCTGATGGGATTAAATAATCCAAATGTATGTTTTTTATGGATGCTGAATTATTTAATGTGATTGTGCATCAAGTTTTGTTCAGAATAGAAGTACTGACATGCGCAAAGTTGTAAAGTTTCCCTAAAAAAACACACACACACAGAAGAAGAAGCTGTTCCTCAGTTTCTGCCGAACGTAAAACCAAACGAACAGTAGTGTGTTGGTTCCAGAACGGACCAGCGCCAGGTTCTAATAAAGCTCGAGGAATTACTGCAATTACGCCTCCCGCTGTCTCTGAGGTATCGGACTGACCCCGTGTGCGCTTTTATGGCTTTTTTTTTTTTTTTTCTTCTTTTTTTCTTCCCGCAGTGGTTTTGGGAAATGACAGACTGACGCGATTACAAATTCATTCCGATGGAGCCGAATCCGATCCGAATATTCCAATCAGGGCGTCGAAGGTCATGTGTTTTTTTTTTTTTTTTTTAGTCTGACCGACAGGTTTGATCTGATTACTTATATCCTCGTATGCATGCCTTCTACAAATTTGAGTTTTGGAGAAGAAAATTGAGCATCATTTAGAGAAAGGCTAATGGAGTCTTGTATGAAGTTTTTCACGTGACGTGTTTGGACACACGACCATCTTTACTTTGTTCCTCCCACTTTACAGTTAAACAGTACTTTATACAGCAAAACCAAAAGTCTATATTTGAAATATGAAAAAATGTAAAACGGTTCAAGAGGTATTAATACTTTTAACACACTGTAAGCACACATTAAAGGGGCAGTATTGTGGAAAATTGATATTTTTGAGTCTCATATTATGTTATAATGTTATTCCCTCTTAATAAACATACCTAGAGTGTTTCTTGAATTCTTTAATGCATGTTTGAGAAATCCTTGACTCTCCATGGCAATCATTCAACCACTCAAAATGCAGAGCCATGTTGTGATGACTTCCTGAAGGTGGAGTTTCAGAAAGAGCAGGAGTTTTTGAAGAAACAGAGACCCAATTTCAATTACAAAGTAAAATTTATTTTATATTTGATATATGCAGCATTTTTATGACAATTGAAGTTAACATAGTTGTTTGATTGCGGTATAAAATGGCTCTATGAGACTAGACAACACATAATACTGCCCTCTTAAAGATTTCCTATTGTGTCATTCAGATGTTTTATATTTATAGACATGTATATATGTTTTTTGTCTGGTGGATTGTAGTGATTCGAGGAATCTGTGATGACTACAACTTGGATTTCCCAGCTTTCTATGCCTGCATCGGTTTGTGGAACTGCCTCTTCCTCATTTTGGGAGGGATCTTCAACGTCAGTCTGCTGATGAAGCTGTTTAAAAGGTACCACTTTTATTTAAGTTTACATTTATCTCAGTTTACTGGGATCGTTTTCCTATTGGGTCAAATGGTTCCAACTCTGACCTGTAACTGTTGCTGACAAAATCTGTAATATTCAAAGCCAACAATGTGGTGGATCTTGCTAACTAGCTTGTTCTTGTTTTATTTTTATTTTTTTGTTCTTTTTTGTCAGCATTAGGTTTTACAATTTCAAAGACCTATTAGCATTTTGCAAAAAATGCTAATGAGCCATTCTTGCTCATAATAATGGCTCAGAAGTTCTTATTTGTGCAAATTCTAGTGTTTCTGTTAGAATTTCTCAGATGTTTGAGCTGCAGCCAAAAACATCCAACTTCGATGGTTATGTTACTCTGTTGCCATTTTTCACCTTTACAGTTTTGGTTGTTTCCTATTAGATTCTTATTTTGGTTACTAAAAACGTAGCTCTTGATTTGCCGGTTGTCCTACTTTTCTGTTCTCATCTATGATCTTTAGCTCTGGGTAATGACAGACAGAATGAGCACATGGATACAAGCAGTCGAAATGAGTTTCCTCCACAAGGTGTCAGGGGTGAGAGGTTCGGTCATCCAGGAAGAACTCAGGGGTAGAGCTCTTCCTGGTGAGGTGTTCTTGGCACATCCCACTGGGAGGACACCCAGAGGAAAGCCCAGGACATGCTGGAGGGACTGTTTCTCAGCTGACCTGGAAATGCCTTGGGATTCCCCCATAGGAGCTGGCCCAAGTGGCTGGGGAGAGGGAAGTCTGGCTCTTTGGCTGCTGCCTCCACGATTCGACAATAAAAAAGTAACATCTGCTATTTTGCACCATTCACACCCTGCCGGAAGATTCTTGTTAGAAAATGTAATTATCTGACTCTACTGAACAATATCTATCAGCAGGAGGTAACTTGGTTGTTAATACTGGATTTTTCCTACTTTTACTTTTTTAAGCTCAAAGAAAAAATGGGAACAAAGTACAACACAAAATTTTCAGACCTGTCAGTGGAAGAGACTGAGAAGTTCTGGTTCTTGTATCCTCATGCTGAAGGAGGGCTCTGGGCAGCTTGGGGTCTGTTCTGGCTTTTGGCTTATCTGGCTCTTGACTTCCTGCACTATTCCACTCTAATAAAATCTCGCTTACAGAACAGGCTGAGTTTTCTCCCCTTCACTTGGATTCCCTCCTGTAGAATTTCTATCGGGCCAATCAGCGAACAGAGGGAGAAGTTGTGAGCAATGAAATCAATTTTCTGCGAATTGTAGTCTGCCTAGAAATGGCAGAAGAGGAAGTAAATAAAACCATTCAGACCGTGTTGGCCATGCTTCTAAATATTGAATTAATATCGACAGCTGCCTTGTTCAGATCAACACTTCTCTCTTCACAGTGGAGGATGGTTGTTTATGGCACAGACAATTTCTGGTAAACTTCATAGCACCAAACTAGTACAGTATATACATTGTGGGGAAACATTAGTTAATGGATAAAGATTAAAACTTTATTTAATCAGTTGGAGGCTACCAAGACTACTGAGAAACTCCAGAAATGATTGCTAGCCTCCAGCTAGCCTGCAGATGGCTTCCAATCGTTTCTCAATGGTCGAGTGCCCAGGACTAGTGTCTGGTTTTTACCAAGCTATCTCTTGGTGGAAGGGGTGAGGGTGTCTGTCAGACTTGGAGGCTGGTCTGGTAATCCAGGTGGTTGGAACTTGTCAATTGGATTTGAGTTGTGATGAAGCCCAAAGACCCTCAGGGATGTGTTGGGGTGACTGTGGCATGTGGAGTCTGAACTAGGCTGTGGTGAGGGATCTGACACATACCTGGTGGATTTTCCTCTTCATCACTGGGAACACTTTGTGTGTTGTGTGGGAGCCTGATAGTCTCTTCTTGACCTGCACTGGAAAACACGGTAGCAGGGCCAGGTAAGGTGGAGTCTGTAACGTATGTCTTCAGGGTCTGAGGCTATCTATCCTCTGCCTCTCTTGACCAGAGTTTGTTGTGAAGTTTCTCTCCATCCCACTGTTCTACCAGCTTCACACCTTTAGGTGACAAATTCTCACTCACAACTATTCCACACATGCACAAACATCCACCCACCCACACTGACATAGAAATAATCCAAATAACTGAAGGTCATACAAACACAGCTTCCTATTTCACTGATGTGGTCTGTCTACTGTGATTCCAGATGCAGTCCTAATTTCAAACCAAACATGTAACTAGAAAATCATATCAGGTAGAGCAAAAACAATGTGCCGCGTTTTATGATTGTAGGCACAAAATAGTTTGTTTACATGTGAGAAATAAAATGAAAGGCAGAATGGCAATGGATTGATCTAGAGCTTTTATGATTTAATGACAACACACTACTCCAACAACATTGCAGAAAAAGTTCATTAAAAGATTATTTTATTAAGTTGAACTTCCCTGTGTTGTTTGAAATGGAATGACAAAAATGCTACTTTTTTCTGTTTTATCATTTTCGCTAAGCAACGTCCAATGTGTTTTCCAGGTCAACAGAAGAGGTCATTGCCCTGTTCATTTCCATTGCATTTGTAGTTGATGCTGTCAAAGGAACAGTCAAAAGTAAGTAACACAAGCAGTCACTGTTTTTTTGTTTTTCTACAACACTGCAATCTGTAACTGCTTATAATGCTTCCATATTTTTACTGATAATTAAGACATTGCACCCATCTCAGCTTTTACTGTTATCACAAGCAAAGTTCCAATTTAAAGCAGGCAAAAGTTTTCAAACACAAATGGAGTCGTAAAAAGATAACTGCGACATATTCTGCACACTGTGTTACCGGTGTCTTTTTAATAATATTATTTGCTCGAGTTACTTGCTAATTATGCCTGAAGAATCCTTCGTTGACCGAGAGTGCCAAGATCTCTCCAGCTAATCAATTAGTCATTTTAATTAAAATCTGTCCAGTCCTTTTTCCTAGTGACATTGTTCTTTGTTTCAGCCATCTGCAAATGGATCTTTACAAATTGCTGCGTATTACTTAGCAGTTTTTGGTTTGTTTTTTTTTTCTATTTAGTGCAAAAAAACATTTATATTCAGCCGCTATTTATGGCTAATTCACAGAGCATGAATAAAATCAGCTCTCTAACTTTGCATTAATGCTCTTGCTTCTAGATTTTACTATAGTTTTGTGCTGCCTTCTGCTTTTCAGACTGAAACTACAGTGCAGGGTGTCTCTGCATCTTTAAAGTCTCAAATTCATATATCTAAAGTCTGGCTGTTAAATGTCTTGAACATTTAACAGCCTTTTTATATATATATCATTATAATATATCCTTAATTGCTAGCTTGTTGCATGTATTATGAGTCGGTGTAAATTTATTGGCAGTTGGCTGGATAACGTTCTTCTCGGCACTGAAAACTCACCATCACTTTGGTGAAATTGTTGCGGCAGGAAAACGCAGTGGAGTGATAATGAAGTTAGGCAGAGCTGACAAAGATTTTGGATTTCAAATGCTCAAAGCCGACCATCCAGTCTGTCACATAAAATCACAATAAAATAAACTGAAGCTTTTGGTTGTTCAATAATAAAGTTGGAAAGGGTTCAATGGAGTTTGAATGCTGTTCAATTTACCTAAGAAACAAAAAAAACTTACAAAAATTTGAGTTTTATTTTTTGTTAGTTTTGACCTCTGTGATTCTGGTTTCAGTCTTTCAGAGGTACTACCACGCTCCAGGTCTGGAAAACAGGAGCATAGAGGACCTTCCTCAGGTTGGAGACCTGCAGGGAGGAAACAGGAGTGAGGTGATGGTCGGGTCGGTGTTCAATGCTCTGCCTGAATCTTTCATCCAGTGCACTCGAGAGAGGCCCGTCCTTTGCCTCCTGCTGATGCTCGGGACATTATGGATGGGCTATACCCTCTACCAGTTCAAAAGAAGGTACATTCTGCATTAATATGGCGAGGCACCTGAAAGATTAATCACTGGAGAACTTTAAATCACGTTTGGCTGGGAGCACTGCCTTGCTGGGATGGATGGTGCAGAGCAGGACCTCGCCTCTAAAGATTGTAACTTTCTAGACAGAACTTGCTAAACTCACTTTTCTGTCAGAGCTTCAGTTCCAGCCAGTGATTTAATAAGCATTAATCTTCTACTACTGATTGCTCTCTGTAATCAAATCAACCTCAAAGCTGGATTCAATTGTGTAAGCAAGAGGCGGAGTAAGGTACTTAAGCGGTGTCAGGATTGCAGCCATTGTCCTTGTCTTGTCCACAGTAATTGTATTCCTCCATTATTTGTCTCTCCTTGCTCACTCCACTGTCCTTTCTCTCTCTGTCTCCGTCTCCCAGTCCGTTCCTGCATGCCAAAGTGAGGGAAGTGCTGTCGGACTGCGCCCTGCCCATCTCAGTGCTGCTGTTCTCCTTCATCGGCTCCTACATTTTTAGTGATATCGAGCGTTAGTATCATTTTACTTACCTCTTGTTCTGCTGGATGAAGCTATAGCCTGTTGGGTAAACCTGTACAACATGAACAGAAAACAGCCACAAGAAGTTTTTGTAGTTTTCAGTAAAGCAGAAATTGTTCTAGGTTTTTCTGTTTTCAGAAAATCGGAAAGACACCCAGAAAGATATAAATGATGAAAGTTTAGATTATAAGGTATTTACAGTCTGTCTGTGCATCCCCAAAAAGTTTTAAAGTATTGTATCTAAAATTAAGACATTAAAAAGCATTAATTTCATAAAAGAAAATAGAAGTTGACCTTAAATATGTTCTTTAGTTTTATGTTGTGAAGGCTACTAGTGACTACATTAGCAGATATATTAGCAGGAAGCACTCGTTCTGGTTCCTGCAGTGGAAATGAAGGAACAATAAAAACAATCTAGCTTGCTAAAAAAAAAAAATAAATAAAAAAATGCGAGCGAGCTAGCAAGCTTGATTTTATTTGCGTCTATTATGGTTTAAGTGCAAATTTATCGTCTTTGTCATTGGATCACTTCTGTTGCAAACCTGTGCGATGCTACCTTCATTTCTGTGGAAAATAACATGGCACTACAGTGGTTAAGGCTGCTTGTTTTTTTTTACATTTCTGACATCATACAGGTCTTAAATTTCACCTTCAAATGTCTTAAATCTGAACTGGTTAAACCTGCAGAAACCCAGATTTAAATATGCAGTTAAAACTTAGTGTTTGATTGATGAGTGACTCAATGTGAGCACACCTGCAGTGGAGGAAGGTATTCCTTTACTTTAGATAACCTAATCCCAGCTGTCACTTCATCACTGCCAACAGAAAATCAATGCACTGTGTCCACTGACCTTACTTGGTAGGTCTATAGATTTCTGATCTCTGTGGTCTGGCAGGAAATAATCCATTTTTTTTTTTTAACTCCAGTAAGTACCTAGACGCTCCCTTATCAATGGCAGTATTGTTATCGTGGTACCTCAGGCCTTCCATCAGAAATGCTGCAGAGGACCTTAAACATTTCAAGTACAAAAAGTAAACAATGTCTTTCTTGCAGGTAATCAGTTTTTTGATTGTACATTTGCCATCCAAGTAATTCACGTGGATAAAAGTTGAGTTTGCTCTTTAGCTCTGAACATCTGGATTTTGAAATCAGAAAAACTGTTTGGAAAGTTAAAACAGTTGCTTTGTTTTGGAGTACCTTGTCCAAAACAAGTCAGAATACAAGGCAAGAAGAAAGCGTCATTGACCGTGTTTCTCCATGTCATCTGTTTCTATTGGCCCTTAGGAAACTACCAGCTAAAGAACAGGAAGCACATAGAAACATGCACCTGTGCCAATCATCATCATTCGACCAATACGTCAAGATTCTGTTTTAATGGCCTCCCCACAGTGGTTCTTACCATAAAAAAAGTTCCTCTCCTCAACACCAGCAAACTGCCAAACCTGCTGCTTGTACAGAGGAGCTCCCACCTGCTGAGTTCAGTTAATCAAGAGCTTTAATTGGAAACACCTGGCTGCTACCTACCCTGACAAATGCAAATCCTGTGGAATCTGCAGTAGATGGCAGAACGCCGGCTACGGCATAAAGTTTTCGTCATTTAAAGTGCGTTACCAATATGCAACACCCCATTACACACATAAATACGCTGGTACTAGGAAAAGCTCTTTCCAAGGTGTTGACCTCCATTGAGCAGAGTTCATCATCTTGGTCGAGGATGTTCCGACAAGTGTAGTCAGGGACTTTACCATCTACGCTGTCATCCGTCACCCCTACAATTTATGGCTAATAGACAATACGGTTCTTCACCCACCGCAACAGGAAGACTTTCATTCCTTCTACTGACTAACAAACCTGGAATTGTAGTTTATGAAGGATTTAATGAAGGATTTAAGCAAAAATAAGTTTTTGCTTATTTTATCCATTTATTTTATTTTCTTTTTAATTTCTTTCATTTTATGAATAAATGATTATTTAAACCTTCTATTAAAGGAGCAGCATTATGTAAAATTGACTTTTTCAAGCTGTAAATCATGGTATTCCTTCTTCAAAAACAGTCGTGGAGGATTGCCTTGATTTTCTGATACATGTTTGAGAAATCCTTTAATCTCTGTGGCAACCATTCAGCTGTACAAAACTCCTAGATGGACCTAGCCCCGCCTTCGAGGACATAGCTTCTCCTCGGAACTGCGGTTTCCAAGCTTCAGCATCACAGAGCAGCTCCTCCACTCGGCTCCTTCAGACTAGCCAGCAGCAATTAGCAACCACCTGGTGGAATGGTGCATTAGCTGAGCTCATTATATGAGCTTCTTCTGAGAAGTTCACATTAAAAGGTTCATAGAGGAGCCATGTTGTGATGACCTCCTGAAGGCAGAGTTTTGGAAAAAGCAGGAGATTTTATAGAGACAGAGGCCCAATTTCAAGGCATTAAATAATGAGGACAAATTTAATTTAGGTCATATTTGATATATTTTTCTAATAACATCAGGCAACATAGTTACCTTATTGGGTTACAAAATGACACTATGTGACTGGAAAACGCATAATATATCTGACATCCTTTGGAGATGTTTATTTTTCTTTTTAAATTTCTTCAATTTTATTTATCAATTGTTTTTAAAATCTTGTACTATTAAAATACATCTGACATCCTGTGATGCACTTCTGATGTAAGGAGTCTCGTTTTGTGATGAGTTTGGAGATTTTTATTTTTATTCCAGTTCAGCCAGAGCTGCTAAAAGGTAAAACCTGTTTTTTGTCTGAAACGGCCTCGTTTGCGACGGAACCCTTTTATTTGCTGCCCTTATTATCGCTTTATGCTCTTTAATAAAGGCACCGGGCGAAACACATTGGCCATTTTCAGTTTTTTTTGTTTGGTTTTTTTTTTATCCTCTGTTGTTTGGCATCATTTTTAGCCTCTATTGTTGCCAAGGCAGCAGCTGTTCTCTGGGGGTCAGAACAGAGATGACTGCCAAACCCCGAATGAATTTAAATTTAAGTGCCCGGACAATTTTCTGTTCTGTACCTCCAGAGACAATAAGTCATAGCATAATAGAGCAATTATTGTCTTGTCATTTTCTAAATTTAACCAGTTACATTTAATCCAGCAGTATTTGACGGAGCGGCGCACCAAATTAGATATGAGGCATTTAAAAAATGGAATCCAGAAACTCTTCAAAGGATTAAAAACGATTGAAAACGTGGATTATCACATCAGTAAAACATAGCAAATCCACAATAGTAACAAACTATGGAAGCTTTTTATGAGATACTTATGTTTGTATAACACTTCACATGAAAGTGGAGGATCATTTCCAATCTCATGTGCTGCTGTTTTTCTCCTGGTTGTCGCTTCGTCCAGTTCCAGTGTTTAAGGTTCACAATCGGCCGATCTTCAACGTGGCTCCGTTCGAGCGGCTGTCGGCCATGAACGTCGTCAGCGCCATGGGACTCGGCTTCCTCCTGGCTCTCCTCATCTTCATCGACCAGAACATTGTTGTTTCGCTTACCAATGCTCCAGAGAACAGGTAGGGTGCCAACACGCTGACGTAAGAACCTCTGGTTCTCTACGGGAGCTTCCATACACTCACCAAATGGATAAGTAGCAAATTAATTTCAATAATAATAACCCTGGGTTACAAAAAAATATGCTTTTGAAGTTATCTTTTTTTTTTTTTTTTTTTTTTTTTTTATTTAATTTTTACTTTTTTTTTTCTTTTAATAAAAAAGTGAAAACAATTTACCTAAAACAGGAAAAGTTTTTATTCCATTTTTACTTG